>CAUYSK010003333.1:0-11094 GCA_963575035.1 Avahi laniger
CTCTGTTTCTGCAGTTTGTACCTAGGTCAAGGGTGGTGTTTTGCTCCAAGAAAACTGCAGTTTGAATTGTTCCAGTTTTGCATCACATCCTGCTTTAGGCTGCTCTAAATCAAAAATAGAAAGCAACAAACAAAAAACCCACAACATGCCTTCTAGGTGTTCAGAATAAAGGCTCTGATTTTTCCTTTCGCTACATTTTTATGACTGTGTCTTCTTTGTCAATATGTTTATCATATTCCTCACTTTCAAACTGCATTTTCTGTCCAGAAACACTCTCTCAAAAGTTACATTCATAGCTTTAGCACAGACATTGTGCTGATGCAAGATACAATGAAAAGAAATGAGAACACCTGGATCTGTTAATACTTTTTTATCATCTGTGCAATAAATCCTTCATGTTTTCCTGTCATGGAAGGTGCACCATCTGTACATATACTCACTAAATTTACCAAATTCAGTCCAACTTCATGACATTTATCTTGAAAGTTGTTGAAGATATCTATCTATTCCCCTTGTTCTGTTCACAGGAGTGCCCAAAGCAAGTAACTCTTGGTAGCAAAGAAAACATTCTGTTATGATCCAAATGAAGTAGAAAATTTGCTTCAAGTCAGTAGTATCAATTAATTCATCCAAAATAATTGAATAATACATATTTTGCATTGGAAGTATTGCATGAAGTTGTTCTGTTAAGTTGAAGGCTAATTCATGCTGCCGATCAGTTATGGTTCTCCTTAAAAGAGGCAGCTGTTTGTACTTTGAAATGTTATCAGGGTCCAAGCATCCTACAACTTAGACAATGCATTCTTTCACAATTTCTACATCACTGAATGGCTTCCCTTGTTTCCCCCGAGGATATCAGCTACTTTATAAGTTGCTTCAGTGGCATTTCCAGGTCTCATTGCTACTTAAAAGAATTGTCTTTGCTTTTGCTTTTCATCTTTTAATTTCTGCAATACAACCTTTCACGCCTCTCCCTCTAATTTAAACTATTTGTGGTCTTCATGAGTGTTATAATGCTGATGAGCATTGAATTTCTTTAACATTGATAGTGCAGTACCTACCACAAAGCAAGCAAATCATCTTATCTTTAGCAAAAACAAGATAATATGCAATTCCCAATCCTCATTTAAAAAATCTGTTTTTTTCCTTCGGCATTCTCTTGGCCTTCTTTGACATGATGGGCTGTTAAGAAGACAGAATTTAAAAAATACTGCTGAGCTGTGTAACTATTCACAAATCCCACTTCAAACAGAAACACAGTGCACTGTTGTCAAAAGCTGACAACAGACTGGCATACTCGACCCCCATAAACTCTCGCCAACCAGCCCCTTGCAGTAGCGGCACCAGTCAGGCAGGGGAAGTTAGAACCAAATCATGAGCATAACAGCCATGAATTTAGCTCTTATGCTTACTAATGTTCTAATCATGCCCGTCAATCTGGGAGGATTATTTCGCTGAAACTTACTTATTCTTTGGTATTTTGAATACGTTCATTTTAAAAATAAAATAAAAATATAAAAGACGAATAAAGATGTCTTAATAAAAATAAAAGGATTTGTTCTGTAAAATTTGGATTCAGTCAGAAGGCTGCACTTAAGGACCTAGAAAGCCACATGTAGCCTTAAAGCCACAGGTTCCCTGCGCCTGGGTTAGATCCTCCTAGTGGAGAACGTGGACCGGTGGCTATAAACCACCGGTCATCATGCAGCCTCTGGAGGCGTGAGTAAGGGATAGTGACTGCCAGGAAGGCATCACCCCGGAGGTTATAGGAGGAGTGGGGCAGGAGTGTTCCTTCATAGTAAGTGGATGTGTGCTGAGGATGGGGGAGGTGGGAGTTGGCAGTGAGGGTTCAAGGCAAAGAAATGAAAAAAAAAAAAAATAGAGTCAAACTCCTTGTGCCAGGGATCACAAGCTCAATGGAAGATCAAGACCAAGAAATGGCTGGTGTCAGCTGAGTTACTTATTGTTCATGTCAATGACTGAGTGGTGGCCTTCTGGGTTATATCTTTGCTGAGTCTATGCCTGAGCAATAAAACTGAAGCTTAGTAGGTTTTTTCAAAACATGGGAGCCAGATGAAAAAAAAGGAAACTCAGTTTCTAGTTCAGGACCTGGGAGCAAAATGGGATAACTGACCCTGCAATGGCCATTGCAGTAAGTTGACATGCACGGGAAATGACATGGTTTCCAACAGCCTTTAAGTTTACTTAAATGTTCACAATCTCACTCCAACGGAGGGTGCTAAATAATAGAAAAGGAACTGAAGTGCTTATATATAGTAATCATTGTGGTTATATTTATTATAGAATTAGATAAGACCAAATGTGTAAATTTCAATGCTTATTGATTATTGTGGTGAGAAAATATCTGGAATAAATATCTGTGTGAGCTTAGAAGATTGTTCCTGCTAATGCTTTCGGGTGCTATGCACCTGACTTCAGGTAGTTTCCTTGTATGTATGTGCTGATTAATATTCAGCTGAAGACCTGAGGGGACTCCTTGCAGATCTCAAGAGCTGTCTTTGTGTGCAGCTCTTTGGTCTTCAGTACTCTGCTCTGAGAACTTACCTTGTTTTCCCTGGACCCCCAGGGAAGGGACTCCCACACAGGCAGGGGCAATATCTGCTTTTGCTTACAATTATATTCCTAATACCTAGCGGAGTGTCTGTTATACCATAGGCATTCCATAAACCCTTGTTGAGTGAAAGAATGAATGTCAAGTTAGTGGATGTTGGTAGAATATATATTATTAGGTACGACATTAGGAATTGGCTTTGTCAAGAAACTTTCTACTCTCTAGGAGGGCAAGGAAGAAGCCAAAGAATTTTGGACACCAGAGGCTAAAACAAGATGTAGCATAATAGCCAAGCAAGTTAGTTTGGGCTTGGAGAAACAGTCAGATCATTGAGATTAGAAAGAGATCAGAGAACAGGTCTCCAGGCCTGTAATGTAAGTACCTGTGTTCTTTACTCCTGCTCAGCAGTGGGCTTTAAGGTTCTTTATCCTTAGAGTCAGAAACATCATCTGTTTCTCACCTAGAACAACTGAGCAGAGTGAGCCTCACGAATGGAAAACAGCCAGAAACACAGACGAACTTCTACTTCTGTCCAAAATGTAGTATCAAGGACTACATTTATCCTCTCACTCAAAGTAACTAGAACACTGAAAAAATATAAACATATTTTTTGGACATCAAGAAATGAAGGACAGTGATCCCTGAGAGGGAAAAGCAAACAAAATTTGCCCCAATTTACTGCCTTCAGAGAGTGTCCAGACTGTAGCACAGGGAGCGGCGAGGGTGGGGGTGAAGACAGCTGGGGCCCTATAATCTCCACAGTTGTGAGGATGGAACTAGGAGTCCAGGGAAGCCAAGGTGATTGAGTTCTCAGAGCAGAGTACTGAAGACCAAAGAGCTGCACACAAAGACAGCTCTTGAGATCTCAAGGAGTCTCCCTCAAGTCTTCAGCTGAGTATTAATCAGCACATACATACAAGGAAACCACCTGAAGCCAGGTGGATAGCACCCAAAAGCATTACAGGGAACAATCTTCTAAGCTCACACAGGGTCAGGAAAGTTCTTATTCCCACCAGCCAGTGTGAAAAACCTCACTACTCATGGAGCATCAGATAAAGAACTCAGAAGAGTTTCGTCTCAGAAGTGGGACAAAATTATCACTAGACTACCCGATATTCTAGTCCTACCTACCATGTCTTAAAAGCAAGATCTGAAAAGGTAAAATATTTCCAAGTAATTTAACTATATGTCAAAACAAAGCTCAAGTATATTTACAGGAATATGAAAATACCCAGCACTCAAAAGGTAAAATTCACAATCTAGAATCCAGTTAAAAATTACCAGGCATACAAAGAAGCAGGAAAATAGGATCCATAATGAGGGGGAGAGTAATTGATGGAAGGGAATAACCCAAATGATAGAAGTAGTAGACAAAAACATTAAAACTGTTATTATAGCTTTATTCCATATGCTTGAGAACCTAGGGGAAGATTAACCATGATAAGCAGAAGACATAAAAAAGACCCAAATCAAACTTTTAGAAATAAAAAGTTCAATGTCTGAAATAAAAAAAAAAATATGCTGGATAGGGTTAATAGAAGATTAGACACTGCAGAAGAAAAGATTAGTGAACTTGAGGACATAGCAACAGAAATTACCCCAAATGAAAGCAGAGAGAACAAAGGCCAAGAAAAAAAGTAAACAGCATCAGTGAATTGTGGGATAACTTAAAACAATCCAATAAGCATATCACTGGAGTCCCAAAGGGAACAAAGGATGGAAAAAATATTTGAAAAAATAATGGTCAAAATTTTTCCAAATTTGATGAAAACTATAAACACATAAATCTAAGAAATCTCATGAACACCAAACACAAGAAATAATGAAGTAAACTACATCACGCCATATCATAATCAAATTGCTTTAAATCAAAGATAAATAAATAATATTAAAAGCCACCCAGGGGGATAAAGACACATTATGTACCGAGGAACAAAGATAATAATGAGAGATGTTCTTGTCTGAAACAAGAGAAGCTAGAAGACAGTAGATTAAACATTTGGGAAAAAATTATCTTAGAATTTTATACCCAAAATCAAGAGTGAAAGAGAGGACATCATTAATGATCTTACAGAAATTAAAGGGATTATAAGGAACTATTATGAATAACTTTATGCTAACCATTAATAATCAGACAAATAAAATGGACAAATTCTTAGACAAAAATTATCAAAACTTACTCAAGAAGAAATAGAAAATCTGAATGGAACTCTAAGAAGCAGAGAAATTGAATTAGTTTACAAACTCCCACAAAGAAACCTCAGAACTTGATGGCTTCATTGGCAAATTCTATCAAATAATCAAAGAAGATATAGCATCGATGCTTCACAAACTCTTTCAGAAAATGGAGGAAGAGGGTACACTTCCCAACTCATTCTATGAGGCCAGTATTTTCCCGATATCAAAGCCAGACAAAAACGATTTAAGAAAAAAACTACAAACCAATATCCCTAATGCACAAGGATGCATTATTCTTTAACAAGATACTAGCAAATTGAATCCAGCAACATATAAAAAGGACAATACACTGTGACCAAGTAGGGTTTATCCCAGGAATGAAAGGTTGGTTTAACATTTGAAAATTAATATAATCCAGCATATTAATAGAATGAAGGATAAAATCCACATGCTCATCTCAATAAATGCAGAAAAAGTACTTGACAAAATATCATGCCTATTTGTGATAAAAACTCTCAGTAAATTAGGAATAGAAGGGACCTTCCATGACTGGATAAAGGGTATCTGTGAAAAACCCATAGCTAACATCATACTCACTGGTGAAAAAGTGAATGCTTCTCTCCTAAAATCAATAACAAGGCAGAAATTTCCACTCTTGTCACTTTATTTTAACATTGTACTAGAGTGTTAGCCAGTAAAATAGGCAAAAACAAAAAAATAACAACGAAAAAGTAAGATCATCCAGGTTGAAAAGCAATAATTTTCTATTCTCAGAAGACATGATTCAGTATGTAGAAAATGCCAAAGAATCCACCTTAAAGTAATAAGAACAAATAAGGAAGTGTAGGTAGCAAGATTGTCTGACACAAGATCAATATAAAAGAAATCAATTGTAATCGTATATGCTAGCAATGAAAACATTCAAAATGAAATTAGGAAAACAACTTTGTTTATAACAACATCAGAGAGAATAAAACAGGAATAAATTAATAAAGGCAGTACGGATTTGTACATGGAAAACTATAAAACATTATTGAGAAAAATTAAAAACAAGCTAAATAAATGGAAATATATTCCAAATGCTCATGGATTTCAATATTGTCAAGATGGCAATTCTCCCCAAACTGATTTATTAATATAACACAATTTCTATCAAACACCCAGTAAGTTTTTTTGTAAGAATTAACAACCTGATAAAAAATATATATGAAAATGTAAAGGACCTACATTAACCAAAACAATTTTTAAAAGAGAACAAATTGCGGACTTTCATTATTCAATTTTTAGAACTTATTGTAAAACTACACTTATTAAGACAATGTAGTATTAGCACAAGGATAGGTATATAGATCAATGGAACAGAACTAAAAGTCTAGAAATAAATCCTCATATTTACATCCAACTGATTTTCTACAAAGGTCCCAGATGCTTGAATTCAATTATGAAAGGGTAACCCTTTCAACAAAAGTTGCTGGGACAATTAAATATCCACATGCCAAAAAACCAAACCAAAACAAAACAATAAAATTAACCCACAGTGGATAATAGACATAAACATAAGAGCTAAAATTGTTATACTTGTAGAAGAAAATGCAAGAGAAAAATCTCTGTGATTTTATATTAGGCTACATATTTATATAAGTGACACCAAAAACAAGATTTGCAAAATAAAAAAATAGATAAATTGGACTTCATCAAAATTTAAAACATTTGTGCTTTAAAAGATACTACTAAGAAAATTAAAAGACAAGTCATAGACTGAGAGAAAATATTTGCAAATCATATATCTGATAAGGGACTTACATCCAACCTATATAAAGAATTCTCCAAGCATGTTGATAAAAAAAACAAATAACCCAATATAGAAATGGTCAAAATATTTGAATAGCCATTTCACCAAAGAAGTTGTACAAATCACTAAAAAGTAAGCTCTTGAAAAGATGTTCAACATTATTTACTAGGAAAATGCAAATTAAAGCCACAATGAGATACTATTACACACTCACGGAGATGGCTATCATCAAAAAAAAAAAAAGACAATACCAAATGTGATGAGGATATGGAGAAATTGTAATCCTCACATGTTGCCTGTGGGAATTTAAAATGGTGCAGGAATTTTAGAAAATCTGGTATTTTCCTACAAAGGTAAACTTAGCCATTGACCCACCAATTCCACTCCTAGCAATCTACCTAAGAGAAATGAAAACATATGTCCACACAAAGATATGTGTGCAAATGTTCAGAGCAATACTACTATTCATGGTAGCCAAAAACTAGAAACAATCCAAGTGTCCATTAATTGGTGAATGATAAACAAAATATGTCTTATGCATACAATGGAATGCTCTTCAGCAACAAAAAGGAAAAAAACTACTTATACATCCTGTGACATAGAGAAACCTCAAAAACTTTATGCTAAGACAGAGTGAAAGAAGCAAGACACAGAAGGCTACATATTGTATGTATAATAAACACCCAGAAAAGGTAAATTTATAGAGACAGAAAGCAGATGAGCAGTTGCCTAGGGATTGGGAATGGATGACACACAGGTCTGAGGGAACCTTTTGGGTTAATGGAAATATTATAAAACCAGGTTGTGGTGATAGTTGCATAGCTCCATAAATTTGTTAAAAATCATTGAATTGAACACTTACAATGAGTGAATGCAAAGGTCTGTAGATTATGCCTTAAGAAAGCTGTTCGAAAACTTGAGAACATTAGACTGGGAGGTGGCTCACACCTGTAATCCTAGCACTTTGGGAAGCTGAGGCTGGAATATCGCTTGAGGTCAGGAGTTCAAGACCAGCCTGAGCAAGACTAAAACCCCATCTCTACAAAAAAATAGAAAAATGAGCTGGGTGTGATGGTGCACACCTGTAGTCCCAGCTACTCTGGAGGCCGAGGCAGGAAGATCGCTTGAGCCCAGGAGTTGGAGGTTGCAGTGAGTATGATGACACCACTGTGTGAGACCTTGTCTCAAAAAATAAAAAACAAAAACAAAACAAAACCAACTTCAAAACACGAAACATAGAAATCTAACATCCAACTATAGCCCTCTTGGCCCCATTTTACTGTGAATCATTTCTGCTGCTGAAGTTAGGTTAGAATTTGGAATGATTGCCTGAGTCTAATGGATGGATCTCCAAGAAGATTGGTTTTGTGTACCTAATGATATTTAAAGAAATAAACACTCAGTAAATTTTGTTGTCTGTTTATGGCAATTTACCATTTGCTATGCTTTCTTTAGTACACCCTGCTTCATTTCTCTAGGGGAATTACTGCTCAGTATAAGCAGTAATTAATTAAGAGCTCAGCTCCTGCATTAGAAGCAAACAGAAGGGCAAAGAAAGACAAACAGATGTCCTCAAAATGAGTCTGGTTCTTCAAGCAAGTCACCTAATTATCACTAATATACACATGTATTAGTGGAAAATACTTGCTTTGTTTCAGGAATGGCAATAAAAATAATCAGCCAGAAACAAAACTAACTTTTGAATCTTCTATACTGGCAGTTGAAATGTGTAAATATAAAATCAATTCATGCATTGAATTGACTTTGGTCATCATGACTGAGCACGGAGATTGTTTGATAGGGACTGCTTAAAGAAGAGTATGAGTTGGAGGGGCACAGATGTGCCCTTTCACATACCAAGATTTATTTTGCAACACTGGTAAATTTAAATATGGTATTAGCATTGTGATGTATGAACAGGCCATGAAACCAGAGAGCCAGACCACAGCCATATAAATTCTATAACATTATAAAGAAAAAAAGGTACATTATACTACATTGAAATGAAATAATTGTATTGAGCAACAACAAAAATGTAACAAACACTAAGTTAGAAAATAGTTGATAGTAGGGATCAGCAAAATTTTTCTGTAAATAGCCAGATAATAAATATGGTTTTGGAGGCCACATGCAAAGTAGCCACTCTGTTGCTACTGCTACCACTAATTTCTTCCTCTTCTTTTAGAAACCTTTGAAAAACGTAAAAACATTAAACTACATTAAAATTAGTCCAAAGGTATACAGAAATAGGCCATGGGCAAGGGCCAGAGTTTGCCAACCCCTGATCTATAGTATTAAAGAAGATCATTTAAACCAGCATAAATAATAAAGGATTAGTAATTATAATATAAAATAATCTATAAACAAATCAATAAGAATACAGACAATCCATCAGGAAGATGGGCAAATGATATGAACAAGAAATTGAATAGCTAATAAACATATAAAAACAAATTCTTATATGAAAAGAAGAAAATAAAATTAAATTAATTAAAATTAAATTAAAACATCAATGAGATAACATTGCATGCCCATCATTTAAAAAAAAAAGGTAAAGTCTAAAGTGTTACAAAGGAGGCAGATCAACTTCAATTCTTATATTGCTGGTGGGAGTGTAAACTGGTTCAACCACTTTGGAGAACAATTTTGCATTATACAGTAAATTTGAATATACACAAAACCTGTAAGCCAACAACTCCACTAATAGGTGCCAAGAAAAGAATGGGAAACTATTTATGTCCCCATTAGTGGGGAAATGGATGATCAATTATGGCCTATTTATAAATGAAATATATAAACATAATATAAATACAAATAAATGGCAGTTAAAATGAATGATATAGAGTGATATATATTACCATAAATAAATCCTATACAAAATTTGTTGTATCAAAAATTATATTGCAAGTTAAGAACTGAGAATAGATAAGACATTGTAAGTAAGAAATCAAGGACATTTTTTTCTCTGGACATCAGTATTTGTTATAAAGCTATGATAGTTAAGGTAGTATGGGACTTGCAAGGATAGACAGACAGACTGATGGAACAGAAGAAATCCAAAAACAAACCTATGTACATATGGACAAGAACAAAACTGTAGATTAATAAAAAAAAAGTAGCTTTCCCAATAAATGACACTGGAACGATTGGTTATCCATTAGGAGGAGAAAGAATGGAACTGGATCCTTACCTCACTCCATATACAAACATCAATTTGAGGCAGATTAAATGCTCAAATATTAAAGGCCAAACTTCAGAACTTTAAGATGAGAATATAACGAATATCTTTATTATGTCGGCAAAAAGAAAGTTTTCTTAAACATAACCTTAAAGTGCTAACCATAAAAGAAAATGGCTGATAAATTTCACTACATTAAAATTGAGACTGTTTCTTCATCAAAAAATGCCACAAAAAAATGAAAAGGCAGACCACAAACTAAAAGTAAATATTTGCAACATCTATAACCAACAGAGGATTAACATCCAGACTATATAAAGAGTTCTCATAAGTCAATTGAGAAAAGAAGACAAACCCAATATAAAACTGGACAAACGACTGGAACAGTCTTTTCACAGAAAAGGAGCTCAAAGTGGCCAATATTCATATAAAAATATGATTAACATCATTAATAATCAGAAAAATGGAAATTTAGCCATAGTAAGACATCGTTTTGTCCCCAGTAGATTGGCATATGTTGGAAGGATTGTGAAACACCCAGAACACTTATGCACTTCTGGTAGAGATATAAAACTGGTAAAAACTCTGGTGGGGCATATACTGGTAGGACCACTTTGAAAAATGATGATGATAATACAAGGACCCAGAAATCACACTCTTAGGTATTCACCACAGAGAAATTCTTGCATACACACACACACACACACACACACACACACACACACACACTCATATATACACACCAGAAAAAATAAAATAATGTTCATAACAGCAATGTTTGTAGTAGCAAAAACTTGAAACAACTTAAATGCCCCATGGCAGTACAAGATGTGGTATGTTTATCCAATGGAATATTATATAGTGGTAAAAAAAATCAATGAACAATAGCTCTTTCAACAGGAATGAGCCTCACACCTATATGACGTCAAAAGAATACGGCCTCAGGAGAACACGTACAACATGATGCTGAGGACTAAACTCCGATCTTTTTCTTTTGCTCAAAATTCCTTCCAAAGGAGGCCAGATGAGTCATGCCTACAAATGACAGAGCCTCAGTAAACAGGTTTTTATGATGTTGTTTTGTTTCCCAACCTGATTCTGGTATAGCATCATGTGATAGATAAAAGACCCTTAAATGTTCTTTTCAGCTAGCATCATGTGATAAATAAAAGACCCTTAAACATTCCTCTCAGCTGATTCTTGGTCTTTTGGGCAAAACCTAACTCTTTCAGCCAATGATCAACTAAAGAATCCCTAAATCCACCTATGGTTTGTAAGCCCCCACTCCGAGATGTCCCGCCTTTTTGGGACAAACCAATGTACGCCTCCCATGTATTGATTTATGACTTTACCTGTAACCCCTGTCTCTCTAAA
>CAUYSK010003334.1:0-25347 GCA_963575035.1 Avahi laniger
TCCTATTTTCTACACATGTATCACACATGCAGAGTTCTTTCCTAAATTAGTAGCCTTTTCTGTGATACAACCCAGGCTCTCAAGTAAGTGTTGGAGATCTATCAATATGTGTGACATTAAGTCCTATACTGTAAATATTAATTTTTTTGCCAATGAATGTGAATATTTTTATAATTTGATTTTTTAATTTTATATTTTCAGTTATTGATAGGAAATTTGGACTCAATCTGTGTTACATTGAGACCATAAAGAAGTCACAGAGGCAGCTAGAGAAGCGATGGGGCATGGAAGACCTTTATGAGTATTTAAGGAACATTGCTGGTCAGATCTGCTGAGATAACCTAGTCCTTGGATAGGTTAGGATGGCTCATTCGTAAGAGCCCTCTCTTCTTTGGTCAAAATCTCTGTGGGCCTCAGGTTCCTAGGGAACAGTTTTTACTAATGATGTTTGATAGCTCAAGCCCATAATTGTCTATTTTAAGATTTAGCATTTTCTTATACCTCATAAAATTCAAGGACATAGTACTAAATTTTAATTCGATACAGACATTTCTATAGGGATCTAAGATAAACTAGTCCAGACACTGTGTTCCAAAGATATGTTGTAGGAATAGAGCTTAGAGATTCTATAACAACACTGTCTAGTAGAAATATAACTTAAGACACTTATTTATCTCTGAAGTTTCTAGCAGTCACACTAAAGAGAATAAAAAGGAACAGTTACAATTAATTTTAATGAAATATTTTGTTTCACCTAATGTATCTAAAATATTATTTCAACATATAGTAAATACAAATATTATTAATGTGATATATTACATTCTTTTCTTTGATAATCCAGTGTGTATTTTATACTTACAAAACTTCTCAATTAATACTAGTGACATTTTAAATGCTCAGTAGCTATATGGATCTAGTGGTAACTGAATTGGACAGGACAGTTCTGGAGGAATGACTGGCTATCGTGTCCCTTATACGGCTCCTTGAAAATTATAAATTATCGCCAGCATGTTTGACTAGTGCTGTACTAGTCAAACATGCTGAATGGTTGAATTCTATGTAGGTAGCAAAATTGTATTCTCTCAGCAAACTGGAAAGCCATCTGTCTTCTCACTCAAATACATAGTCATTCCTTCAAGACAGAAATCCACATACTTTTAAGCTGTAAGCTTTTCCCCTCCCATTTAGCGTGATGGAGATGATAATTACTTGAATTATCCCAATAATTATTTACTTTTGGAGGTGCTATTTGGGCAATTAATACCTCTGATATTATTTCGGTTGTCACAACTTTTAAAATCATGTATATCCTATGAGATTTGAAATAAACTTTTCAAAATTTAGGCTATTCCCTTCGAGAATTCATTATAGCAGAAATTGACTGAGTGTTATATTTAAATCAGTCAAGAATCACATTTTTCTTGCAAAGTTAATTTGTTGATTAACAGATTTACATGCAAAATATACGGTACAATGGTGAACAATAAGAAGTAAAAATAAACCATAACTTTCTGTGGCACGAAAAGTAGTAAGCTTAATGGTGAAATTCCCTGTGAAAACCACACAACTTAACATCTTACTCTTGCCAAGTAGCACGACCTCTTTTAAAGTCTTTATCTTATTTCCAAAAGGAAATAGAAAATCAATGAAAACATCAACAAGTAAAGTAAGTGAGGTGCTTCAAAGAGGAAATAGAAAATCAATAAAACACCCAGCAAAGTAAGGTCTATGGTAACATTTGTAAAGGAAATTAATATGTGTTAGAAGGAGAAGGAGTGTGTGTGTATAATGCACTGAATCACTTAATGCAAACTATTATAGGAAAGTTAATTCCTTAGAGAGTTCATGCTATGATGCTTTTCTTGGTTTGCTTTTAAAGCAGAGAAGGGTTGGAATTGATATTAATGGTTCATGCTATAATTAGTTATTAGACACATTATTTTAATTTAGGTTGTATTTATACTTAGGAATTCTTCTCATTCTTTATTTTACATGGATTGAATTTTGATACAAAACTGGATATAAGAGGGTAAAACCTAGAAATTTCATTCTTATTGATCTTTCTTCACACTCATGCACTGCATAATGACGTTGCGGTCAGTGATGGACTGCATATATGAGAGTGACCCCACATGATTATAATGGGTCTGAAAAATTCCTATTGCCTAATGATACCGTACTATTGTAACATCACAGCACAATGCATTAGTCATGTGTTTATGGTGATGCTGGTGTGAACAAACCTGCCAGTTGTATGAAAGTATAGCACATATGATTATGTACAATACATAATACTTGATAATGATAATAAACAGCTATATTACTGGCTTATGTATTTACTGTACTACACTTTTCATCATTATTTTAGAGTGTACTCCTTCTCCTGATAAAACAAAGTTAACTGTAAAACAGCCTCTTCAGGAGTTATTCCAGAAGAAGGTACTGTTATCATGGGAGAGGACAGCTCTATGCATGTTAATTGCCCCAAAGACCTTCCAGTGGCACAAGATGTGGAGGTGGAAGACAGTGATATTGATGATCCTGACCCTGTGTAGGCCCAGGCTGTGCTTATGTCTCAGTTTTTAACAAAAAATGTAAATGGTAAAAAAAGATTTTTGAATAGAAAAAAGCTTCTAGAATAAGGATATAAAGAAAGAATTTTTGTACAGTCGTACAACGTGTTTGTGTTTTAAGCTAAGTTATTACAAAAGAATCAAAATGTTGAAAAAATTGAAAAGCTTATAGACTAAAAAAGTTACAGTAAACTAAGCTTAATTTATAATTGAAGAAAGAATTTTTTTATATAAATTTAGTGTAGCCTAAGGATGTTTATAAAGCCTACAGTAGTGTACAGTAATGTCCTAGACCTTCACATTCACTCGCCACTCACTGACTGACTCACCTGGAGCAATTTGCAGTCCTGCAAGCTCCATTCATGGTAATTGTTTTATATAAGTGTGCCATTTTTTAATCTTTTATACCATAGTTTTACTGTATCTTCTATGTTTAGATATGTTTAGATAGACAAATACCATTGTGTTACAACTACCTACAGTATTCAATACAGTCACATACTGTGCAGGTTTGTAGCCTAGGAGCGATAGCCCATATCAAATACCCTAGATGCGTAGTAGGCTATACTGTCTAGGTTTGTGTAAGTGCACTCTATGATGTTCACACAGCAACTAAATCTCCTGAAGTTGCATTTCTCAGAACATGTCCCTAAGTATGCATGACTGTACTTAAAATCATTCTGACCAAATGTTACATTTGGATTTTTCTTCTGTGTTGTCACGGTATAAATCATACCGTATTTTATCCACATATTTAAAAGACGTTAAGACTTCATATATTTATAGAACAAGGCTTAACATATGAGTAAGAATCTAATTCCTCTTAAAAAGCTTTTAATCTATATAATTTATAATGACTTTTAAATTACCTCTAGATATTTTAAAATGGTAAAACCTTTACAATTATGAAATTGCATTCTGAGTTAAATGTAGATAGTACTTTAGTTACTTCAGTCCTGCAGGATGGGCAATAAAATAAATGTATCCTGAAAAGATTTTTTTAATTCCCATTTTAATCAAGAAAGTGTGAGATATTAAGAAGATTATAGCCATTAAGATAAATTTTAAAGTTGCATTTACTTTACTTTTTAAATAAATTTTTCATTTTAGAAGAGTTTTATATTTATGGAGAAATTATGAAGATAGAACAGAATTCCCACAGACCCCGTACTCAGTTTTCCCTATTAATGGCTTAGATTACTATGGAACTTTTGTTACAATTAGTGGCCCAGAATTGATGCATTATAACTTTAAAAGCCTGTACTTTATTCAGATTTCCTGACGTTTTGCCCAATACCCCTTTTCTGTGTCAGGATCCCACGCAGGATCCCACGTTGTATTAACCCTCATGTCTCCTTAGAGTCCTTAGACTTTTCTCGTTTTTGATTACCTTTGACATTTTCGAAGATTAGTGGTCAGATATTTTGTAGATTGTTCCTTAGTTGGGATTGCCTGATATTTTTCTCATGATTAGAATGAGATTATGTGTTCTTGGGAGGAAAACCAGGGGTCATGTGCCATTTTCACCATATTACATCCAGGGTACTTACTGTCAACATAAGTAATCACTGTTGATGTTGATTTTGATTACCTGAGAGTAGTGTGTGGCAGTTTTCTCTAATGGAAAGTTTTTCTGTCACCCTCCTTTCCAAACTATAGTCTTTAAAAAAAAAGTCACCATGTGCAGTCTACACTTAAGAAACAGGGAGTTATGTTCCACCTTCTTGAAGGTGGAGTGTCTACTTAAAATGTTTGGAATTTTCTGCATGGGAGATTGATCTTTTCTTTACTATTTATTTGTTTCATCATTTTTAACAGTATAAACATGGATATTTATTTTATACTTTGGGATATAATCCTGTACTACTTTACTGATTTTGTTGCTCAAATTGTTCCAGCTTTGGTGGCTGTGTCCCTTTGACATAACCACATCATTGTGTATGTGCATATGTGTTTTAATTTTTTGAGCTCTTCCTCACTTTCTGGCACTATAAGATGCTTCAGGCTTCTCTTACATATTTTCTACCCCAAATTTAGAATCCACCACTTCTACAAGGAATCCTTGTTCCTTTTATTTCAGAATGGTGTTAGAAATCAAGATCTGGAAGCTTGATATGCTCATCGCTGCTGGGTGCCATTGCTGTTAGGACACTCAGCTGACAGAGCAAAGAAATATATATATAATATATATTATTATATAATATATAATATATTATTATTAATATATAAAAATATATATAAATATATAATTTACTTTTTTGATCCCTGTTTTCCTGTGGTTTAAGACTGTATGTTAGTCACGGAGAGGCTATATTATTACTACTTTATATTTGTGGACTACACGTTTTAATAGACTGATCATGATGTGCCATTTACAATCCCTTCTTTTCTATGTACCATCCTTGTTTGATGGGTGAAGTCACTATTTTGTCTAATTTTGTTTTAAATGGTGACTTTATGTTTTCACCAGACAGACCCATTAGTAATAATGGTTATCTAATGTACAAAAAATAAGGACAGAAGTTTGCACCAGTTTTTATAAAAGCATAATAGAAGGGAAATTAGCCTAACTTGTGAGGTGAAGTTCAAGGATGAACAAAGTGTTTAAACTAATATGCCAATCATAGAGTCCGTATTTTTTGACTTTGTGATTATCTTGGGTCTTTCCACAAAAAAAGATTTTATTCTCTAACTCATGGTGACGTGCACAATTTTGATTACTATCATGTAGTTGTACTGCTTTACCAAAGGTAAATAGTTATGCCTCATTTTTCAAACCGTGCTTAAACTAGTCTATGGGGCTTCGTTCCTTACAACTCTTTGTAGTTATTTGACTTGGTATACCATGTATGTATAAACTTTGCTAACAAAAAGATTAGTCTCAATGGCTTACTTCAATAAGCACTCTTTTCTGCTTGGCTAACCTCTGTATGCTCTCATTCTATTAGCCAAAGTCCATGAGTCAGACAGGGCCATATATTCTTGTGGGAGGCACAGGGAAGTTACCTGAAAATGAGTAGGGATGTAGAAACAGATCACAGGAGTGCATGAGGAATTGGAAACAATGGTCCAACCTCTTGAACTCTGCTTAAATACTTATGTATTAGGATTGCATTCAGCTGTACATGTCAGAAAAACTTAAAAAAAAAAAAAGTGGCTTAAAACAAAGTAGGAGTTTTTTTTCTTTCTCGTACATAGAAGTCCAAGTGCATGGTCCGTTATCAGTATAGAACAGCACACTGTTGAGGACTGAAGCTCTGTCTTGTTTCTCAGCTTTCTGTGACAGCGTGGTTGATGGTTCTAGGCGGTAGTATGGAGGAAGAGATGGAGAAGGATATGCATCAGTTACTGCTTCATAAGGGTCAAGAAAACTGCTAAATAACAATTTTATTTATGTGTTATTGGCCAAAACATAGTCACATGACCATACATGAATGCAAGGGAGTCTGGTAAATATAACTTCATTCTTTGTGTCTCTGTGCCCAGCTAAAATTTTCATTAATGTAGAAGATGTGGAAAGTGTCAGGAAGCAAAACATGCTAACAGGACTTGGAGCAAAGTTCTTTGAATTAATCCAGTAAGGTCTGAAGAATGAAAGAACCCAAGGTAATCAAAAGAGCAAATGAAAGGCAGAAATAGATAAAAAAAAATCCAAAAAACCATTGTTCAATACAGTACAAACTGTAATGAGATAACAACAGACTTTGAGCAAAGAAGAAATAAGGTTGGAAGATAAAAATGACTTTGCATTTTTTAAGAAAATAGACGCAGATTGGGTTCTTAAAGAGTTAAAGTTCAGTATTTTTCTGGTAAAGTAGTGATCCATCTCAGGTGTCTTAAGTCAACTGACAACTGCCCCAAACTTGTTTCAGTTCTTCTTTTGAACCTTCATTTTTATTTGTTTTAAATAATTGATGTCCTCTGGTATTCTACTCAAATTTCTTAATAAGCATCTCCGAGATTCCTGAAGCATGCTTAGCTGTTCAAATATTTTCTGAACAAATTAATGGACTTGCAAATCAGACGAGAGAGGAAAAGTTAGGCTGAAAACTACATTATGTGCTCTGTAAAGCCAGAGAATTGAAGGAGATTCTGAGCACTAAGACATTGACTTGGCATTTTACTTAGTGACTTTTTTATGTGCATGGGCACACGAGATATGTTACATATCTGTGGTCTTATCCTTTGTTACTTACTTGTCATCTTTTATAGATGTTGTTTAACACAGATGCTAATATTTCTATAATGTTCAGAGGTGTTTTTAAAGTGTGTGTGTGTGTGTGTGTGTGTGTGTGTGTGTGTGTGTGTGTGTCTGGTGTAAATCACCCACTGCATGTATCTGGTGCATTTTACTTTGTACTTGAGAACGGCAGTTCTATTCGGGCTGGTAAGTATAAAGTAGTCATTTTCAATTTAGTTGATTAAAAAAATGTATAATGACTATTAGAAGCCCTTAAACAATCATCCAGTTAGACTTAAAGTTTATTTATTTAATTTTGATGTTTTATCCTCTTGGTCTTTTATTCTTTTATTTTAAGTCTTGCTTCATTTTAGCTTCTGAAGTGAATACAGACAATTCTAGCATTATACATCTGGGAGACTACCATGACCTTTAGAACGGCAGCATCAAAGGAATCTGGGGAAATATATGCTATGAACATTTAATCACACCTCTACCGTGACTTAGTGAATATTTCCATGCTTCTGTATTATGAAAATATAGCATTGGGACCATGGTTGAAAAGTTCAAAAACACAAAAGTTTGAAGAATGCGTGGCATTTCAAACGCCTGCATTACTGTTCGGTGAGACGTTCAGTTCTACTTTGTTCGAGTAGGGATTATTTAAACCTTGGTATTATAATTTATAACAAGAACAGATTAAACAGTGATTATTTAATATTTGAGATGACCATGCAATTTAAAATGCCTTTTCAATTCTCAAGTTTAATTAACAGCATATTGATGTGCTAAACAATTTTATTGAAGATTGTTACAAACTCATGATCTACATTTTGAAAATGACCTGAATGAATTCTTTTGAACTAGATGTGTTTCAACAGTTTTCTTTTTTGCTTTTTCAACAATGGCCTTTGAAAGAATGAGTTCCTCCCCCACCCCTTTTTTCTTTGAAAAGCTGAGATCAGGAAGAGGAACATTTCCCTGCTCCTTTGCTTGTGTGGCTGATAACAGCATTTCTAGGGTATACAGCACGCAGAGTTCTTCAAAGTCCTTTCCCAAATAGCCATGCTTGCCAAATAGATTTGACTTTGCAAAAACATTGCATTGTTGGAAAAATGCCCGATATAAATCTTTCCCAAACTTTCCAGTGGGAAGGCAAATACGTGGAATCGTGCTTAGGGCCATTTGCTGTTCAGAGGATTTCAGGTCCTCCATCCAGCTTTACAGATACTAAGCCTCTGCTATAGTTTTAGCAGCATGCTTTGCTTTTTTGACAGCAGGAATAGCTCTTTGGCCCACTTTCTCTTCTAAACTTTAGCTAAACTTCAAACTCTTGCTTTTTTTTTCCTCTTTTGCTAAAGCCAGTGATCACATGCTGAGTAAATAATCTATAGACCATGATCTGCTGTCCTGTCAGGCTTGTTATCCAAACTCTAAACCTGCATTGTGGGAAACCTGCCTGCTAAGTATTCCCAGGTAGGTTTCCTAACTACCTCCCCCACTGGTTACCATCATCATTGCTTACATACTTACAGAACTCCCTCGTAGCATACTGACTATATTTGGAAGAACTAATTGGTGGTTCTGGTGTCTTTGTTAGGAAAAAGTGACACTTTTTGAAGTTAATAAAAATCTCTTCAGCTACAGCCTTTTATCAGATGTAGCAAAACATTGTTTGAACAAATATGTTCTCAGTAGCAGTGACAGTTCATTTCTGCTTTTCCTAGCCATCAACATCTTAGGAAAGAAAATGGTAGGAGAAGTTCCTTAAAGGCATAAAATTAGTTTTTGAATAATGGCAGTTCCTGATAGAAAATTGCTTTTCAAATCAATAACTGCATTAAATTAGGTTCCAATTGTATTGCATCAGCATTTTTATAATATGTATTTAAGTAATATATTTTTCATTTATTCTTAAACAACTTTTATATATATTTCAATTCTGTATAAACATTTTTTATTATTGACTCTTTTGGAGTCAATTTATTTTTCAATCTTTTATTTATTAAATACCACAATTAAGAAAATGACTCTCTGATTATCCAGGTGTGATATTAATAAAACTAGAAGGGGTTCCCTTTAGCCTTTACTAATAGAATTTTCTTGAGAGACAATGTGAGAGAGAGAAAGAGAGATATGAAGAAAGAGATCCTACTCTTTGGAGACAGAAAATTTATCTCAAGAGAATAGAACTTGATTTATTTATCAGTGACAAATTAGTTTTTCAATATCTGAAGTCTAGTACAAGATGTAATTTCAAAAATTTGTTTATGGCTCATTTGTAAATGCTAAAACACTTGTATTCTTTTTCAGTGGAAAAAAAATCAAAAGAGGATCAATATAATTCATTACAGATCATGCAGCAACAGGAAGTGGCTAGGGGAGCACTCATTTCTTCCGTCCTCCATGATGTCTGTCATCTGGTCTTAAGTCACCCTCATAAACACAGTGCCTAATTAAAATACATGGACAACCTTAAGTCTTTTTTAAAAAAGGAATCTGAATGCTGACACTGATTATATTACAGTGCTCTTTTATCAAGTATGATTTTAATAATATGGGAAAAGAGAAATGTCTAGTTTATTTATGTAAATTTATCATACTACTTTTCAGTTTTATTTTTCTTTCTTTTTAAAATTTAGATTTTTAAACAAGAGTAGAAAATATTTAGTGATCTAGTTATTTTGTTTTTAGCCTTATGAACTACCAAATTCAGCTCATTTTTTTGCATAATCAAAATTGATACATGAAAATATTAAATGTAAGCATGTAGGTGACCATCTGAATGTGAAATTCATGTGCCAATAGTGTGTACATTAACCTAGCAAATTCGTAAGTCAGTTGCCTAAAAACATTCAAATAAGCATAATTTGATAATTTTGAATAGCAATCTGTTATTAGCACCTTTTCTATAGTACATTATCATATTTTCAAAATATTCTTTAAAATTATAAAGTCAAAATGGAACTTTATCAAATTCATAAAAATCTTGAACTAAGGTATAAAATAAATGCTTATTTATTATTTGAACCATTCATTAATTGCACCATTTACTCAACGAAAATGTGTTGAGTTTCTTTTCTGTATCAGGCATTGCAGAAAGTACAAGTGATACAAAGATAGGTGAGGCATTTACCAAGCCTTCTATGACCTTAGAGAATCAAAGCACTTACTTCTTAATTAAAAACTTAAATAATTTTAAACCAAGTAAAAAAAACCAAAACTAACAAAAGTGAACAGAAAACAAAATTCGTTGACAGGTTGATACCAATAAATAGAGAGCTATGATTGCCCACCTGTTTCATGGGATTAAACTAGGTAACATTTTCTCAAAGTGTATTATTTAGCTTGACCCCCCCCCAACATATTTTTCTTAGTTTGCATAAAAATATTTTAAAACGAGTTCAATAAAAAGCACAGTGTTCAGTTCCTTAGATATCAACTACTCACCTGGACACTTAATTCTAATGGTCAAAACTTTTATTTTTGGCCAGGTGTGGTGGCTCATGCCTGTAATCCTAGCACTGTGGAAGGTTGAGGTGGGAGGATCCCTTAAGCTCAGGAGTTCAAGACCAGCCTGAGCAAGAATGAGACCCTGTCTCTACTAAAAATAGAAAATATTAGCCAGGTGTGGTGGCGCACACCTGTAGTCCCAGCTACTTGGGAGGCAGAGGGAGGAGGACCACTTGAGCATGGGAGTTTGAGGTTGCTGTGAGCTAGGCCGATGCCACAGAACTCTAACCTAGGCAACAGAGTGAGACTGTCTTAAAAAAAAAAAAAAGAAAGAAAGAAAAACAAGAAAAGTTTTATTTTCAATTGATCACTTTTTCATAGTCCCAAACCAAAGTCTGTTAATCCTCCTCATTTCCTCGCTATTCCATACATTAGAAGTGGTTTGTCAGAAGTATAAGTATCAGAGCACATCATGATGTACCTGTCTTATTTGGGGGCTGCGGTAGTGGAATACCACAGACTAAGTAATTTATAATTAACAGACATTTACTAGGCTTACAGTTCTGGAGGCTGGAAAATCCCAGATCAAGGGGCCAGCATCTTGTGAGGCCTTCTTCCTGCAACGTGGTATGCCTGGAGGCATCACATGGGCAACAGAGAGAGTGCACTTGAGAGAGTAAGAGAAGGGGGCTGAACTCATCCTTTTGCAGGGAAAACAGCATTAGTCCCTTCGGTGAGGGCAAAGCCCTCATGACCTAATCACCTCTTAAAGGTCCCACCTCTCAACACTGTTGCATCGTGGATTAAATTTCCAACACGTGAACTTGGGGGACCCATTGAAACCATAGAGGAAAATAAATAAAAACAGTATACAGAAGCATCTCATTTCGTTGATCCTCAGAAACTATATTAGTCACAGTAAATTCCATATCCCGCTTAAACAAGCAACCCCAAATTTCAGTGGCCTGCCAAGCGAGGATGTATTTCTCACAAGTATTCCAGTCCAATGATTCAGGTGACAGTGGAGTTATATTAGAGGTGCTCTGCTTCATGCATTAAGGGAACCAGACACCTTTAGCTTGTGGCTTTTATGCCCCAGACCATCCTCAGATGGAGGAATAGGGAGCAAAGCTGGAAGATCTGGAAGTGGCCTCCACCGCTTCTGCCCACATCCTTTGGATGAGGGACTCATTAGTTGCATGGTTCTATGTAACCGTAAGTTAATCTAGCTGTTTGCATAGAGGAAAAGGAAACAAGGCTTGGGGAATAAATAGCATTGTTCCCGCCATAGCCACCAAAACAGGTTTTCCATAGAGCTGATGCTCATATGTATATGCACTTCCTATTCGGTGTATACGACATGCAAGATCACGACATACTCAAGGAGAAACACAAGGGAAAGTATATATAAACCTCAGAATAAAATGGTAGAAACTGTAATTCTAAAACTCTACGAGACTGCTGAGACACCATAATGGGACTAGAGCTGAGCTTAGGTCTCAAGACTAAAACTGTGAATTTGAGTATAAGGAAAAGTCTCAAGGACAGCAAATAAGTGAAGGATATATTGCAGATAAAATCGTGTTTGGTTGTAGAGATTTTACAGACATATATTCACGTCAATTGCCAGAACTCTAAGAGTTAGAAACTAGGTCTGCTGTAATAGATCAAATAAAAATGGTTTAACAATGAGCATAATGATTAATAGGTCCCTACGCTGGTACGCACACATGCACATGCCCAGGCAGACCCCGCACTTTACTTCTTTCTCGTGCTTTCAAACTCAACTCTCACGTGAAAAATTCTTTCCTATATCTTTTTTTCCCCCTTGACTGCAGTATTTATGATATATGATATACTGGCACCTTTTAATATAAAAGCTATCAGGAACATTTTTGAGAATTATGGATGTAAGCAATGAAACAGAATGTCCTTTTTTTTTTTTTAAGGTTACAGTTGGTGAGCTACTTCAAATAGTCCTGTTTGCTTATATAAAACAAATGGAAACATTAGTACCAAATATATACGATCAAATGCTATAGGTTATTAATCCAAATTTTTTAATGTTCAAAGAATGATCTGTTTCCTCAAAAGTATTAATATTTTATAGTTGTACAGCTGGAAGTCAAAATTTATCATTAAATTTCTCAATCTAAAGCACAAGATACAGACTCATTTGTTTTACATACAGATGTGTATTGAAACCATTTCCTGGTGACTAGATATTGTCACTGGGACACTGGGAGCTTAACAATAAACTAAGCATTATATAGCTTTTAATAAACTTTGATTCTGTCTCATAATGTTTTGATGCCATAGGTTATCAGAAAATAGTATTAATGTTCTTTCCCAAAATAACATTCATAAAGCTCTCCCAAATTGCTTTTTAACTCAGACCTTTTATTTGATGCATTAAGATAATGCTTATTGGAGGGATTTTTTTTTTGACAAAATTGAGACATTCACAGTTGGTTTTTAAACAAAGTAAGCTCATTTATTTAAAACTCACCACAAGCTATAATTTGTCAAAGAAAAGAAAAAAATTGGGCAGCTGGGTTGGCAACACAGGTACCTCAAAAAATCTGAATTATCTAGGTCGCAAAATTTCTCAGAAGCCTATTTTCTCTGCATCTGTTTTAAATCATTCTTTTCTATCCCTGCATCATTTCCCAAATGCCATCTGTGCTGTCTCCAACACTGCTTTCCTGATCTTCCTTTTCCTGGTCTATTTTTTTTTTCTATAGCACTTATCACCTTTTAATAGATAGTGCAATTTGCTTATTTGTCATGTGTATTGTTTATTGTCAGTTCCCCATTATAATTTACAAACTCCACAAGGGTAGGTGTTTTTGTCTGTCCTGTTTTCTGATATATTCCAACCACTGAAACAGTGCATGTTATATAGTAGTAATTCTATATACATAAATATGTGTGTATGTATATATCTGTATCTATCTATCTCTATAAATATACATAGAAGAAATGAATTGTTGAATGTTTTCCCCAGTCTCTATTTCTAAATTCAAATATGAATCAAACTACAAGTATTATTTGTTTAATTTTCACATGGAATTAGTTTTCTTTTTGCTCACAGCAACAACAGCAGCAAAGATCACCGCAACTTTGTCTTTCAGTTAGATGGTTTATAGCTCTGATGACTACACGTTGCCTTCACCAAAGTTAGAACTTGTCTGTAGGAGTCTAAGGACCCTGGACCCAGCAATCCATATTCTTGTGCATACCAGAGTTTGATCATTGAACCAACTCATATAATTCTGTTTGATTACTAATGCACTTAATTCCAAATAAATCTGGAAAAAAATCCTTAATTCCTTTTGAAGTCTTCTCAAATACTTTTTGGAAACAAAGTCCATGTAAGTAAATGCATAAATTTTCTGCTGAATTACACTTTCCTTTTCCACTTATTTCATTTTGGGTTTTTGTTAAGAAAAAAATGTTTCCTTAAAAGCGGTGTGTCAGGATTGTTCAATTTCAAGGAAACGTAGCATGCACATCTCATGATTTCCCCATCTACCATTTGTTTTTATGCAATGAAAATTAGTCTACTTAAAATAAACACCAGGAGCAACTTTGTAGGGTCTGATACCTCCCAAAAAGTAAACCATGTTAGAGGTCTGTACTCAAGCGGAAAGGAGGCTTGAAGGCTTTGCTTTCCCTGGTTCCTCTTGCACCGTTGTTCTGCTCTACACGTTGCGCCCCTGAAAAAACTGTCTCCCTTATGTAACTGACTAATAGGTACCGTTATCTTACCTTCTATAGTAAAGGTCCTGAGGTAGCTGCTGTCATACACTAGAGCAGTAATTTTCAATCTTGGAGAATGAAATCTGAAATCAATATATAGTAGTTGATTAAATCAGCTTTGTCATTACTTTTTAAAAACCAAAACAGCATAGTCTAGAATAGAATGAAATGAAAAAGACTAGTATGGAACAGAATAAGAATATCAGAATATATCTATGAAGTAAGGCTAAGTATTACTTCATTAAATAGTCATTTCAGTTGTTTAACATCTGTAATATATATGTATTATGGAGTCAACAAAGAATGCCATTGCTCTAGGTTAGGGATTCTTAACCAAAAACCTATAATATCGGCTTTAGAGTTTTCACAAACCTCTTGAAATTGTATTTATATTTGTGCTTATGTGTATTTTTAAAATATATTCACACATAGACATATATACATATGTGTATATATAGACACATATATAATGTATGTACACTTATATGTATACATTTTATTTATTTATATAATCATATGCTGCATAACTATGTTTCAGTCAATAATGAACTGCATATATGATGGTAGTCCCATAAAATTATAATACCATATTTTACTGCATCTTTCCTATGTTTAGAATAGATTTAGATACACAGATACTTAGACATTAGTATTGCCTACAGTAGTGTTAGAATTGCCTGCAGTACTCAGTAAAGTCACATGTTGTACAGGTTTGTAGGCTGGGAGCTAATGTAAGATACACCGTATAGCGTAGGTGTTTACTCGGCAACACCATCTAGGCTTGTGTTAGTACACCATGATGTTTGTACAATGGCAAAGTCAACGAACGACACATTTCTTGGAATATATCCCTGTCATTAAGCAACACATGACTGCAGTTTCTTTTTAGAGGCACAGTTGTAGCTCCTATCAAGCTTTCAAACTGGTCTTGTAACTTCACAGTTTAGGAACCTCGGTTCTAGAAAAAGGTATTCTCACTAGAAAGATTATGAATCAGGAATTCTCAAAGTTAATTAGCATCCAATGGGTTTTTGGCTTTTCTTTCATACCAGAAAAGGCCATATTCTGTTGGTTTATTTTTTGAGAATTGTTAATCTCAAAAAAATAGATGAATTTGTTTAGGTTATAGGAAAAAAAAATCTCTTCTTATAAAGGTACCTTTCTCATCGCTTAAAATTCTCTCAATAAAAGTACCCGTTGAATATCTTTCATGACCAGACCATCTCTCTGAACCTAAGAGACTTACAGATTTATAATGAACGTTGATTTATGAAGTCATGGCTGCTGGGTATAGTTCTAGTTGATTTCATAAGGTTATTTTATTTAGGACTTGCAAGAACCTTGAAGACAAGGTATTATTATCCTCATATGAAGAAATAGAAGCTTAAAGAGTTTCAGAGACATAAGCACAAATTTACCAGCTTAGTAGAACACAAAGTTGTAATTGGAACTCATGTCTTCTGAGTGTGAGTCTACTGTGTTTTCTGAATGCCTGTACAATGAATAGATTTCTAAGGAGGTGAATCCTTTCATTGTTTGTGGCTGTCATAGTTATCTTACATTCCATGTTTAGGTTGTAATTAGTACCCTTGGATCAGGTGTGTCACTCTCTTTCATACATCATTTTCAGGTGATCTGTTAATTTATTGTCCCAAAAGATACAACTTCGATGTAAAAAGGTTCTATGCTAATAATTACTATGGTCCTAGGCAAGCCAGAAGAGATAGTTACCCCAAATGACACTAAAGAATCTTGTTGGTTCTCTTTAGGACATCTTAGAGCTATAAGAACAGCACATTCGTATTTGCATGGTCTGGTTTTATCATATGGACAATTCATTTAGTATTGTATTCAAATGTGAACTGATTTGTATAGTTCTATAATTTTCTATTGGTGATATATATCCTTGTTTCACTATAGATTTCTTAAAAGAGGTTCAGAAACGATGAAAGAATTGAGCTAGATATAAATGTCTGATTTTCTGATATATAATCACCATATCCAGGAATTATTCTAACTTTCAGAATAGATATTTTAAGAATTTATTGAACAAGAATAGTTAGAAATTACATATAGTTTTCTCATTAATTATAAAGGCAATATAAACCACTATGATACTGGAAATAATTCTTTATGTGGAGTACGAAGACATAGACTTGAATCTTTACTATGTGGTTTAATAACTTTGAAATCTTGAACAAACTATTTCTTTAAACCTGAGTTTTCTCATTTGTAAAAGGATATAATAGTTTCTATTATAACTATGCTGTAAATATTACGCTAAATAAGATACTATATGGCTGTTTTGGAAACTGTGTATATAGGTATGTATATGTACATATATACAAAATTTTTAATGTGTCTACATTCCCATATATAAGTTTGAATTACTTTGCTTCATAGTAAAATTTTAACCAACACATTTTATAATTTAAAATAAATATACATAAACAAAACCTGCTATATCTTTAAAATAATAATTTAAAAAAACCTGTCAAGGTTACTAAATTCTAACTTACCTCATGGAGCTATATTCTAAAAATGTCCTGAAGATGGCACAATAAGTACATTTTGGTACGAATATCACTAAAGAAGAGGTTATAAGAAAAATATATTTTAGGTTAAAACACTAAATTTAACACAAGTCTTTTCTAAGTTTGTGGAAAAGAAATTTTCTGAGCTTTTTAACTAATGCCCATTGTCTTAATGTTGCAGAAGTCGTTTGTTTCATTGCACCTTAAGGGGTACTACAAACAGGTAGCTAGGCAGAAAACTGATACAGTCAGATGTTACTGACAAAAGTCAGGTTAGTTCCTGTTGTGAAGTTTTATCAGTAAATCTACCCTTGTAATTGTAAAACAGCTGATAAGTTCATCTGTTATCTTCTGCATAATATGCAATCTGCATCTAAATGCCAGTTTTTATTAGACACATTATGGGGATAAGGGCTGGCAGAAAGAAGAGATATGTTGAAAAATATTTGTTTTATTAAAATATAAAACACAGTAGGGCCTATTCTTAGAAAAATTATTGACAGATTTCATTATTTCTGTGGGCTTATAACACAAGTTTTAAATATGTGTATTTACATTATGCCAGCTATACATTTTACAAAGATGAAGTAGCGTTCATGAAACTGTAGGTAGTAGAAATATAGGTTACTTAGAAAATACATAGGCATGAGAATATATCTGCTCTATTTGAGTATCAGAGGTCATTGTTCTCAGACATCTCTGTGACTTACTTGTTTCTATATAGCACACATATTAAATACTTATATTGTGTATCATGTAAATTCTCTATTAAAAGTTTAAAATCTAAGTACGACCAACTATATGTTTATTTGCATATACATATAAATACTAGGCATAAATTAATATTTTATATATTATAAATATATATCCATATGCACTCTTTTATAGCATGTTGAATAAATGCATGTGAAAAATAATTTTTACAAGTAAATTCATTCCCAAATTGTTGGAGGGAAGAGTTGGTGTTTTTATGGGTGTTGGCAAATTGTCTTACCTTAGCAAATTGCTAAGGTAAAGGAAGTTCTTTACCTTGGTCCCAGCAAGACTGATTTATTATGGCATTCTGACAGCACTGAGATACTAGAGGGGTGTTAGGAATTTTGACAATTCTGAAGCCAATTATAAGCTAACTCTGCTCTGTGTCAATACCCTAAGACCTCTGGAAACTTTTTTTTCACATCAAAAGTGATATTATTTTGGCCATTAGTCATAGAAAAGTTAATATAATCTTTACAGTTTAGATGAATTGTTAAAAAATTAAATTGATATGAAGTTAGAACATTTGGGACTTCACCATTTTGTAAATTAGGAGCTAAAAGCTCCTTAACATTTATTTTGAAATTTTCTTCTTATGTTTCTTTTTGATTAAACTATTTGCTTATTTAAAATACTTTAGTAGACCTTTTATGTTTATAATCTTCAGGTAATAAAAATGGCAGTATACATTTAGAAAATTGTAGATTGTAATGCTTACAAAAATGCTGTCATAAGTTATAAAAGGAACAATAGATGGTTCAAAAATGTCTAAATGCTTATTAACTTGATTGTCAGTAATGTCTCACTCTGTACCATACAGGTCAATTTGACAATGTGCATTTAAAGATGTCAAACTACATATTCTGGAATACTCTCCTGCCTCTGCTAACAATGCTTTAAAAATTGTCCGTACATACATTTATCTACTAATCTTTTCTAGTGCATTTAAAAAAAAATGCTATTTTAAAAAAATGAGCAAAACTGATGAACACATAAAACAAGAAAATAAAGAAAAAGCAAAAAGAGAGAAAGTAGAACAAAAACTTCCAACTTTGTAACCTGCTATTTTGAACTTAATCTGACAGAATCTCAGTCCATTGTTTGAAGATTCTCAGAAGAATATGAGATCTTATTATTTGATTGAAAGGAAATATAGCTTTCATCATAACTTTCATATTTCATTGGATTCACTTCTTTTTTCATCATAGTGTGGTATTTCATAAACTTAGAAATGTTATAAAACCCTCTGCATTGATGTAGCACAGCCCATAGATGTTAGAATGGACTGATTAGGACCTTCTCTTTCAAAGTAATCCCAAACATGCCATAATGTTTAATAACTTCTGAGAGCCACAGTCTAGGATCCAGTGTCTCAGAGGAATGTTCCATGTTAATCCAAGGCAGAAAACTGTATCATCTGTATTACTATGAGAAAAAAATCAATAAATACCTGTGAATGAACATTTATGTAATTAATACACAGAAATAATGAAAAGTAGTGGAAGCTGCTGAGAGGGTGATGATTTGCTGTCATGATATTTCATTGCAATTAATTAGCTGCTCATATTTTCTTGATCGAATGGATTTTGAAATTTGATGTTCTCTATATTGTGTGAGAGATACTATTAAATGAAATCAAGCCAGTTGGTATTACTCCCAATTAATGAAATCATATGTGTTTGTTAATAGCATGCTTTTGTAAAACAACTTTTTTTGGTGGTCACACAAGCATTACAATATTTTAGGCATTTGAAAAATGAACATAGTAAGCTTCAAGGGGAAGCATTAGAAAATTTACTATTTTACCTTGTTTTTTTTTTTTCACCTAATTTATTCTAAAGTCTTAAGAATGATAGCTATTATTGCATTTTTAAACTTTCAAAATACTAGTTTTCTTGTTCTGTAGTATTTAGAGTATACTTTTACTTATCTTTCTCTATAAATATGGCAATCTTTAAATAGATATATTTTACAGTGTCTAAGGCCACCTATCAGTTAGAGACTAGGCCACGTTCTGTTCCAAAAGACTTCAAAATAGCAGTCATTATGATTTTAGATGCGCTATTACGTGAAGAGAAGGCTCTGTGAACAATTGTTAGAGGTGTCTTACAGCTTTAGGATCATGTGATTTTCGGAATGAAATTTGGGTGTCCCCCAAGCAATCCCATTCGTCATGGTAAGTTAAATTATTCATGTAAGCTATCTCCTCATCGTGTCTAAATAATCAATGTTAGCATGCATGAAGCTTGAGCAACATCAGTGTTACGCCAGCTGGCAGCGGTACGGGGGCCGCCACATCTGTGAGGGTGTCAGTACGCTTAGTCGATGCTCCAGGTTTCCGTTTCTGTGATGTCTTTTCTTCTTAGTGAAGACTTTAGAACACCTTTAACTTCCTTTAGTCACTCTTACTTCTCAGAGAATATTTAAGGATTTCAAAAATATACTCACAAAAGGAAGTTGCTACCACAGCTGGATGGCCACCACTTCCCTGCTACTTTGCCGTTTTGGGCATGTTTTTTTGCAGGGACTCTCACAACAACCCTGTTTGTCGGCCTCTCCTGCCAGTTCCTCAGACTCACGTCTCAGACCAGTGCCAGCGAGATCTTCCTCAAACACGGCTTGTATCATGACCCATGTGGGTGGCGGTTGTTTTGTTGTGGCCCAACGAGTGAAAATTATTTAACCTAATCTATTTTCCTTTTTGTTTTAAGTAAGAAAATTAAGAGCAAAACTCACGGCACAGCCAAGCAATCATTGCCCAGCTGTTGTTTCAAGTAGTGCGTAGCCCAGCGTCTCCTTCTGTTTCATTAAATTCATTAAGTCCATTAAATGCATTAAGCAGACTATGCTCAGTTTTATTCCTCGATGCCTAATTTTGTGAAGTATTTTACTGTGTACGCTGCTTCCATCCTCATGGAAATGGGTACAGTATAACTCTTAAACAAATAGATCTCAGCCTTTTGCTCAAGAACTTCAAATGTTTCCCAATTTTCTTTTGTTTCAATTCAAAGTTCTTCTGTGTGGTTTACAAGATTCTCTACTCCATCTATTTAATTTTATTTCCCATGATTTCTGAAAGTGTACCCTCCACTCTAGTTAGGCCCTTAAGGTTCCTTAAGAATCTCTGAAGCTGTCACATTCGTTCTCACCTGTGCTTTCCTTGAAGCTGGTTATCTTGCCTCTAACTTGCTTTCTTTGTCCCTACTCCTATGTGTTAATAAATCCCACCATTCTGCTCTGTAGGGACAAACTCACACCCCACTTTCCTTATGAAGCCTGCTGTGATTATTCATGAATCTCCTTTTTTAATATTAAACATTTCCTTTTCTGTACTGCAAAAAATAGTCCATACATTCTTGATACATTTTACATTGGCTCCTTAATTATAAACGTCAGGATTTTTGTGGATAGGAATTATGTCTGAAACTTACATTTCACAACAGTGTCTAATATAAGGTTGAGAATTCATTCAGGAAACATTTTATGGCAGAGATCTAGCCTCTGTTAACTCCCTCATGTATTACAGGTTTTCGAATTGCATACCCCTTAGTTGGGTTACAGGGCAGACACCAGAGTTCCCCTCCACTGCTTTCTATTCCCCAGCCTTCTATCCTGTTCTGGTTAATGAACTATGAGCAGAAATGACATGAGGTAGATTCAAGAAGATGTGTTTCCCTGTCACTCTCTTCTCCTGTGACTTTGGAGGTATATTTTCCTGATGGTAGAGTAGCAAGATGAAACAGGATTTGTATTGAATTTCTGGTGAACAAGAAATACACCTATGTTGTTTTAAGCCATGGAAACTTTGAAGTTTGTCTCTTGCAGCAGCTAAATTTAATAATATTTAGGAGTCTGAGGTTAAGAATGATTATATATATATATATATTATAAAATCTTCAAGTATTAATTCAGAGATCTGTATTTTTCCAGAACTCCATAGCCCTGCCAGCTATATGAGAACATCTTCAAAGTAAATTAGCACTGTTCACGTCTACAGCAAACAAAGGCACATATTTCATAGTTTTCTCAGTTACAGCACATGTTGGCTTGAACTGCGTTTTGACATCAAACATTGTCAATACTATCTCTGAATCTACTAGGAGGTTTATAATCTTATTTGGAAATACTGTTGGTTGCTGGTTAATCGAGGTTAGCTCTAGAGTTTGGAGTTTTAGTCAAAGTTCTTTTGGACTTAAAAGAACAATTCAGCTAAAAGAATTTGTCTCATTTTAAATTAATGTTGAAGCATGGCAAAATGTACAGAAATATTCTGAATTCTTTTTTAATCTTTCTGCATTCGCCCTTTTTATTTATTTATTTAATTTCAGACTATTACGGGGGTACAAATGTTTTGGTTACGTGGATTGCTGTGTACTGCTGGAGTCAAAGTTATAAGTGTTCCCGTCACCCAGATAGTGTACATTGTACCTGTTAGGGATGATTTCACCCATCCCCACCCTCTGCTCGATTTCTATTGAGTTTTACTTCTGTCCGTGCACATAAGTGCTGATTGGTTAGTTCCAATTTAATAGTGAGTACGTGTGTTGTGTGCTTGTCCCTTCTTTAGATAGTTCACTTAGGAGAATCCAGTTTCATCCAGATTGTTGCAAAAGATATTAATTCATTTTTTATTTATGGCCGAATAGTACTCCATGGTATGCATGCATATCCCAGATTTTATTAATCCACTCATGAATTAATGGGTACTTGGGTTGATGCCACATCTTTGTAATTGTGAATTGTGCTACAGTAAACATTCTAGCACAGGTGTCTTTTTGATAAAATGACTTCTTTTCCTTTGGGTAAATATCCAGTAGTGGGATTGTTGGGCCAAATGGTACTTCTACTTTAGTTCTTTTGGAATCTCCATATTATTTTCCATAGAGGTTGCACTAGTTTGCTATCCCACCAACAGTGTATAAGTGTTCCTATCGCTCTGTATCCATGCCAGCATCTATTGTTTTGGGGCTTTTTGATAAAAGCCATTCTCACTGGGGTTAGGTGATATCTCATTGTGGTTTTGATTTGCATTTCTCTGATTATTAGTGATGTTGAGCATTTTTTCATATGTTTATAGGCCATTAGTCTATCTTCTTCTGAAAAGCTTCTGTTCATGTCTTTCGCCCACTTTTTAATGGGATTATTTGATTTTTTTCTTGCTGATTTGCTTGAGTTCTTTGTAGATTCTGGTTATTAGCCCTTTATTGGATGTATGGCATGCGAATATTTTTTCCCATTCTGTAGATTGTCTATTTGCTCTGTTGATTGTTTCCTTGGCTGTGCAGAAACATTTTAATTGAATCAAGTCCCATTTATTTATTTTTGTTGTGGCTGTGATTGTCTTTGGGGTCTTCTTCATAAATTCTTTGCCTAGGCCAATATCTAGAAAAAGTTTTCCAACATTTTCTTTTAGAATTCGTATGATTTCGTGTCTTAGATTTAAGTCTGTGATCCATCTTGAATTAATTTTTGTGACTGGTGAGAGATATGGATCCTGTTTCAATCTTCTACATGTGGCTATCCAGTTTTCCCGGCACCACTTATTGAATAGGGATTCTTTTCCCCAGTGTATATTGCTGTCTACTTTGTCAAATATTCTGAATTCTAAAGGAAGTTTGATATTGTGTATTCTCAAATTGTAGCATAATGAAAAAAATGTGAATGAATGATTCAAGGAGTAAAGGTGAATTTAATATTCCATAACTTCTGTTTCACTCCAACTATATATTCCTTTACTAATAGAGCCCATGGATAGTTGCTTGATAAGAAGTGTTCAAAAATCTCAAGTATTGAGAAAAGCTATACTTTTATAGGTTTCTCATTTTGAAAAATAGTTTTAAATCTCAGCTCTAAAAATAAATTTAATGTTTATAATTACATGCTTTCATGGTAGCTTAATAAGTTATTACTACATATTATGTAATGTGACTAAAAACCTTTAGATTTATTCTGAATTGCTTTCAAAATGCAAAGTTAAACCAAGATAAATAATTATTTAGCTAATAATGTAAAGATATAGGTATGATAAAAAGAGATGCTTAGAAGATGGAACCTTTCATATATTATTGGTAGGAATGTATTCTTTCTGGAAAGCAGTTTGAAATGCACAGCAAGATCTTTAAAATTGTTTGTATTTTTCCCCTATAATAATCTTTCTTGAAATCTATACTAAGGAAATAATCAGGGATAATATCACATAATCATGTATATATATATATTTATTGGTTCTTAAAAAAATTTATAAATCCCTAAATGCCAAAAACTAGGGACATGAGTAAATATACTTTGGAACATTTGATGATAGTATATTTTGCAATTATTAAAAATATATTTTTAAAGGGAATTAAATATATTTAATGACATGGAAAAATGTTTGCAATATTAAATGAAAAACAGGTATAAAACTATACACAGTGACTCTAATTTAATAAAAAAGTGGCTACATTGAAAATACAATGAAAATAAATATATAGAAATATTAATATCAATTGATGGGATTGCTAGCTTTTTAATTTTATATATTTCTATGTGAAGAAATATCTACATGTAGAAATGAAGACTCTAGAAGGACATATAGAAACTATTATACTATTACAATAAGCATCAGTTGTTTTGATCAATGGAAATCAACAAATTCTGCTCTAGTCATATTGAACTTGTTAGCCTGTTGTCTTTCTGGTCATGCAGTTGCTGTTACCTCAGAACAAATAAACAACAACAAAACAACTTTTCATCTTCTCAGACTACCCTGTTTCATCTTAGCCTTCAAGGACAGCTGAGGTGCCAGCCTCAATGAAAAGCCTTCCCTGACCAGGTCAGGTTATTTGCTCTTCCTTTTACCTCCCATTGCATCCAGCACATTCCTTTATAATAGTATTAAAATGTAATTGATTTGCTCGGCTGTGTTCCCCATTGGATTGTAGCTCTGTAGCTATTTGAGGGCTAGCATATCTTTCATCATTACATTCTTAGGATTTTAGCACAATGACGGGCACGTAATTGGGCACGTAAATGGCAGTCAATAAATGTTTGTAGACTGAACCATATTTTCAATGACTTATGACAGTGAAGTCCTTTCTTAAGGCAGATTACATTAACCTCTTGATTTGATTTTGTTCTAAAGTTGTGGAAATTTAGCCTAATAGTCTGGAAGCCCTGTATATAAAAAATACACGCATCAACTCTTGCCATTCAAAAGTGATTTATATAATTATAAAGGTAATATAGATTAAAGTACTGTTATTTTACCTTTGAGATATATTTTTTAGTGATAAATTGGAGCTTCTAGTCAATCGGAATAACTACATTTAAGCTTTCAAAAGCAGAGATGTTAATGATATAGGTAAGTTTTTACCCCTCCCTCCTCCTTGATTTCCAATGGCCTTTACATCACTTTGTACTCGTGTGTGCCCATCGATTAATTAGCTCTCAATTAGTAAAGAGTATGTGTAGTGTTTGTTTTTTCATTGCTGAGATACTTAGCAAAAAATGGTCTTCAGTTCCATCCGAGTTGTTACAAAAGACATTACCATAAAAATTCTAGAAGAACATGAGGAACAACTTTTCTAGACATTGATCTAGGCAAAGAATTTATGACTAAGAGCCCAAAGGCAAATACAGCAACAATGAAAGTAAATAAATGAAACTTGATTAAATTAAAAAGCTCTGCACAGTAAAGGAAATAATCAACAGAATAAATATACAGAATGGGAGAAAATATTTACAAACTGTACATCCAATAAAGGGTTAATATCCAAAATCTACAAAGAACTCAAACAAATCAGCAAGGAAAAGCCAAACAACCCCATTACAAAGTGGGTAAAAGACATAAACAGAAATTTTTCAAAAGAAAATAGACAAATGGCCAACAAACATATGGAGAAATGCTCAACATTACTAATCATCAGGGAAATAGAAAGTAAAACCACAATGTGTATCCCTGTCAGAATGGCCAATTATTAAAAAGTCAAAAAAACAATAGATGCTGATGTGGATGGAGAGAGAAAGGAATGTTTATATACTGTTTGGTAGGACTGCAAATTAATACAACCTCTGTGGAAAACAGTATGAAAATCCCTCAAAGAAATAA
>CAUYSK010003335.1:0-80091 GCA_963575035.1 Avahi laniger
TCCAGGATAATACAAGAGGTGCTTTTTTGTGGCTGAGTGGAACTCCATGGTATACATATACCACATTTTATTAATCCACTCTCATATTGATAGGCACTTGTATTGTTCCACATCTTTGTAATTATAAATTGTGCTGCTATAAACATTCTAGTACAGATGTCTTTTTTTTGGAATGTCTTTTGTTCCTTTGGGTAGATGCCCAGTAATGGGATTGCTTGATCAAAGGGTAGTTCTGCTTGTAGCTCTTTGAGGCATCTCCACATTACCTTCCACAGAGGTTGTACTAGTTTGCAGTCCCACCAGCAGTGTACAAGTGTTCCTATCTCTCCGCATCCATGCCTACGTTTATTGTTTTGGGACTTTTTGATAGAAGCCAGTCTCACTGGAATTAAGTAATATCTCATTATGGTTTCGATTTACATTTCCTGGATGATTAAAGATGTTAAGCATTTTTTCATATGTTTGTTTTGGCCATGTGTCTTCTTTTGAGAAATTTTTGTTCATGTCTTTTGCCCACTTTTTAATGGGCTGTTTGATTTTTTTTCTTGCTGATTTTCCTGAGTTCTACATAGATTCTAATTATCAGCCCTTTATCGGATGTGTAGCATATGAATATTTTCTCCCATTCTGTAGGTTGTCTGTTTGCTCTTGTCATAGTTTCTTTGGCTGTGCAAAAACTTTTTAATTTGATCAGGTCCCCTTTATTTTTGTTGTTGCTGTGATTGCCTTTGGGGTTGTCTTCATAAATTCTTTCCCTAGGCCAATGTCTGTAAGATTTTTTTCCAACATTTTCTTCTTTCAATGACAGTGATCCCAGAGCTTCCCTGTGGGTGTTCTTTCATGGATCCTGATAACCATAAGTCATCTAGACCCCCCTTGCAAGGAAGAACTATGAGACTGAGCTGTGTTATGTGCCTTGACCAAAGTTATACCCAGGAAGGGATCAGTCCTGAGTCTGTTAGGCTGTTGTTGGGATTTGTTCTTGTGACAGTTGTAACTAAAGGCACTTTCCCTGCCTTAGCCAAAGAGATGTGCTTGCTCACAAGAACTGCATGGGGAAACCAGAATGCCTGGAGAGTTAGTGCAGTGTCTGGAGGGAGGAGCCTATGCTCACATGCCCCTCCCCTGGCTTGACCCGCCTTTCAGAGGGATGTATGCAGAATGTCTGTCCTGCTCCAATGGTGACCTGCACCAGCTCTACCTCCATCTCCATTTGTTTTGTGCTGTTCATTCTCCCGTTGTCTTCAGTCCCTGCCCAGCTCAGAGGCCATCTTTGTGTATTTCTTCTCTGACTTTCCACACTCACAATTTTATCTTCTCTTCTTCCTTGACATTAATTAGACCATGCCCAAGATTCCCTCTTCCCTCTCCTGGCCTCAGGACCCCGTGAACAGCCGTGGATATCGTGATTCAGTAACTGCTCAGACTCTGCCTCTGGAGCATTAGGAGCTGAAAAGCTAAACCAGTTTAGAGTCCCAGGTCTTTGTCCTGGAAGCAGTCTTGCTAAAGAAAAATAAAATCCAGCTCCAGGTGACCTATCCTCAACTCCTGATTTCATGTGCTGATATGTTTGTGTTGTTTAGCAAACTCTCACAGAAAATGTTATCTAAATGTCATACTGCTATCTCAGGGGTTTGTCAGACTTAATATCTAAGCCTTAAACTGAGACTAGAGCTGAGAACCCAGATTATTTCTACCTACATATGTTCTTTGTTGGAGCTGCATGATTTGATTTTATCCAGTGGTTAAAATGGAAAAAAGTTCCAATACTGAGAATATTGATGTCAGTGGCCAAATAATATGTGAGGATTGCATTTTCATTTTCTTGGCAGTCCGTGTGTGTGTGTGTGTGTGTGTGTGTGTGTGTGTGTGTCTGTATGTTGCATCTGAAGGAGCACCAAGCTAGAGATGAGAGAGGGAGGCTTGCTCTGGGGTGGCCACATCCCAGGGTCTGACCCTCTTCCTGGATGCTGTGATATGCTGCCCAAATCCTCCCATCAGTGCTAAAGGAGACAGCCAAATAGGAGATAATGAGGCAACTCAAATGTTGGCAACAGCAGAAAGCCATTACCAGCCCTGGAATGCAAGGAACACAGGTGGCCGTGCTGTTACCAGCCCAAAAGCCATGGTCATCAGACAGGAGCTGAGACCACAGAGGGATGATGGACTGTCCTGTATGGGCTGGAACCTCAGAAGATGCACAACTACTGCCAGAGGTGCCCATGGAACAGACAGAGGAGAGGGGAAGAAATGCTTCAAGCATTTCTTATTCTTAAATTACCAATCTCCTGTCAGTAATTCCCTGTTACAGGAAGGTACAGGGGCATGTGGGTCCCTATGACAGCAGCAGAACAGGGAATAGAGTTGAGGGCAGACAGCCAAATGACACCTTCTAAATCAAGTCCCTGAATGTGGAGCCTGGAATCTGCGTTTTCAACAAGGTGCCCAGATGATTCTTCTGTGTACCAACATTTGATAACCTTTCCATAACATCAAACATCCCTTAAATTTCCAGGACCTCATACAAGGCCACGCAAAGTATAACTATAGCCATCAATTCTAATAGTAGGAAGATAGTGACTTTTGTTGCCTATCCTCCTCTGATTTCTTTTAACCAAATATGATAAATAAAATACATGGAATATATGACAAATTAACACAGTAAAAAATTTCTCCCTTTTGCACAACTCCTTAGAAACCATTAACATGGAACCCTACAGTAATTTGAAATATACAGAAGAAAGTGAGGTGCAGTTACTTCAAATTAGCTCTGTAATATAGTACAACTATTTCCAGCATTCATCATTGTTAATGACTATAATTGATGGCTGAAAATAGATCCCTCAAATGATAATAATGTCCAGAATCACATGTGTACTAATTGTGAATTGTTTAGCCAGTGAGCATGGTGGCCAATGCACCCCATACTTTGGTATCTTTCTTCATTTCAGCTCTGAACTGTACTTCATTAACTCTTAAGGTTTTAGACTCTCCCCACCCCCTTTTACCACACATGGTAATTGTTATATATGGAAATGTCCTATGTGTGTTAGGGGTGTGGGAAGCAGATTCAAATATTCCAGTTTAGTCCAGTGGGATTCTATGGCAAATCAGCTCAAAATGCCTAAGGGAAGGATGCTGCATTGGCTTTAGTTGTTCCTAATAAAAGGAATTGGGAACTGTGTCTTTCAGTGTTCTGAGTTTTTATGTAAACCAGGAAGGGAAAACAAGAAGATGGAATGAGCATAGCAGAGAAAGATATGCTTAAAACAGGGTCATTTCTCTTTCTAGAAAATAAAGGTTTGGAGGAGCCAAGTACTTGCTTTACCAAGCAGCATTGACTCATTTTCATCACTGGAGAGTCCCAATAATATGCATGTTTAAAATAAGAAATTAACATCATTATTAATATATTTCTGTTTTGCCATTTCCCAAATTTGTCTCACTAAAAACATGGCCGGTGATTGATGACTGATGATCATCTGCAGTCAATCATTCTTCTCGTCACCAGTTTCATGGTCTGATATAAACAAAGAGGAGGCCAGGATGTGTAGTGAACTGTGTTATGTCTCTAGCGCCTGCCCTTTCCAGATGACCTTGAGTAACTCCTATTAAGCCCCTGGTCTTCAGGCTCCTCAACCAAAATAATAGGATTTGAATTAGATGATCTATCTGGCCCTTTGGAACATAAAATTCAATGAGTCTATGACATGGAAACTTACCCGTGTCCTGTAAAATTAAATTGGATCTTATCTTCCCCACTTACTGTTAGTCATGCTGAATTATTTGCTGTTATTTAAACACACGGCATATTTTCCATTGGTACCTTTGCTCAGACCCAAATCCCATCCCCAACAGCCAAGTATGTCTTCATTTCTTAAGTCCAAAATCAAATCCCAAAGCTGTCTCTGCCTTATCCATTGCCCCAGTTAGAGCCATCTCTTTCCCCTTTGTGCTTCCATAGCTCTCTTTGTATGTGTGGCTTGAATCTCATCACCTACAAGTGTGTCTGGTTCTAAGTAATGTTTGGATGTATTAACTCCTCTACTTTACTAGGATTTCTCCCATGATTATGATTTTATCTAACTATCTTCATATCCCTGAATGTTGGCACATAATAGACACTCTGATGAATTGAATTGAATAGTTTTATAGATTTCCTTGCTTAGTTAAACATTGCGTTTTGTGGTAGCCTGCCTCAAAGATGGCCCCACTGGTTTCCACCTCCTGGTATATTCATGACCTTGGACAGTCCCTTCCCATGTTGAATCAAGGCTAACTGGTAGGTCAACGGAATATTGTGGAAGTGATGATATGTCACTTCTGAGGCTAGATTATAAAAGGTTTTGCCGCTTCTGCTTGGTCGTTTTGGATCTCTCACTCTAGAGAAGGCACCCTTCCTGCAATTAGAACACTGAAGCAACCCTGTAGACAGTCTCAATTGAAGAGGAACTGGAGCTTCCTGACAATGGCCAGCACCAAATTGTCAGTCATGTGAATTCGAAAGTGGTATTCACGTGAGTGACTGTTCAAACCTTTCAATCTTTGTCAGTCCTACAGATGACTGTGGCCCCAGTAGCTGACTGAAACTCCTTCAGAGCCCCCCAAGATAGAACCTCTTAGCCAAGCCATTTCCAAAGTCCCTTAGAAACTGAAAGATAATAATTATTATTTATTAGTAGTTTTAAGCTACTAACTATTGGGATCATTATGCAGCAGTACATAACTAATACAAATTTCTTCCTCCCCCCTTTTCCATGGGAGGCAATATTATGGAGTTTAGAAAAAATGGGTCTTCCATTGAAATCTTGTCTATTTAGTATTAATATTAATGTATTAATATGAATTATTGTTGTTATATTAATATACTAGTAATTTGTTAATATTAACATAGTCTAATTAAATATCCAAATGATTGATGGGCCATTAATAAATTAGTAATAATATCATTAGTAAATTATTAAAACAATATTTTGACGACAATCTTAATAATTATTAATATTAATTATTATACCTACTTGTAACTGAGATATTGTTTTCCTTATTTGAACGATGAGGAAACTGAGGCTTAGACCAGTTAATTTCTTCTAAGTCAAACAAGTATTATAATAAGATAATGAGCCATGAATCCAGGCAAGATCTGTCTTATGCATCATAAACTAGCACTAGAGCCTTGAATTTCTTCATCTACACGATTGGTACAGTAATAATTAATGTGCACTACTCTTGTGAGGGTTAAATGAGATGCCACCTATAAAGTTGCTTGCAGAATACCTAGAAAATGCACACGCAACCAGTGTCATTTTATCTCCCTTCCTCCACCTTCTGCTCTGTTTCTACCGGAGTGAGTCTAACTCAGGCCATGAGGTAGAGCAGTGGGTAGCAGAAACCTCGGGTGGGAAAACGGACTGAGTATGCTTCGGCACAGGACACCAGGTTCTGGAATTATGCAACTTGGGTGACTCTTCTACTTCCTGTGGAAGAGATAAAGTTTCAATTCAATCTCGCTTGCTTCTCTTAAACTGGGAATTGGTATCCAATAATAATAATGCTTTACCTTTTGATAGTACCATGGAGATTACAGAACTGTTTCCATTTTCTGTGGGGAAGAGGGTAAACGGACTTAATGCAGATGTGAATCCCATGGGCCATGGGATGAGAGTTGCAAAGTATTTGTGGCAACAGACCCCTTATGATCGACACACATGTTCCTTCCTTCAAATCTTTGTCTTTCACAGAAGCGCTCTCCTTACAGCCAATTCATGGTCACAGAATGGAGTCATAGGAGTCATTATCTAAACAGTATTTTTTTTTCTCCTTTATTCACAATCAAGGCATGATCTTTTCAAAGAAAGAGAGAGAAAATTCACCCCATAAATCTACTGAGCCTAGTTCAGTTTCATGTGGCTGACCAGAAAAAGCATTCACTTAGCTGAATATGTATCTCAATTTTAAAATAGTTTCTCTAATTTCATTATAACTTTCAATGCTCATTTTATTCATTTACAAATTGCTTTCAGAGAATAAATGATGCCTTGAAAGGAATTCACTATTCATAATAGCTTTGGCGTGTGAGTGGCTGGTGGACTTACCACTTTAACATGAACTGGCAACGGCCCCCTGACCTGAGCAGAAAGAACAGCAATGCCAAATTATGTGAAACCTCGAGTTTTCAAGGAAGCAATATGGGTCTAATTGGGCAGAAGCTTAGCAAGTAGACCACAGCTATTTCTTTGTAGAAAGACCCCTTATGTACTACAGAGATCATGCCTGTAAGTGTTGCCTTGCTAAATGGAAACCATAAGGTGCGGACCTCTGGATGTCATTCTTGAATTAGAGCAATATAGTGGCTTGGCTGGAACTCAATAAGGATATCTTTTTTCTTTGCAAAAACATGAGTTGCATGAGCCAACACACATATGTACTTGGTCTCCATGCTCCTCTTTAAGTTACTAAGACAATAGGTTTGGATGGATAGGGCTCTATCATGGTAGACATTAAGGAAAGACATTAAAGAAACCCTTTTTAACCTTTAAAGAAGGTTAAACATCCAGTGTTTCCCAATACTGTTTAACCATAAAAGCCTTTTTAAAAATGTAATAGACATTACGATTTGCTCTGTGGAACTTGCTTGGGTTATCTGATATAAAATAGAGATCTTCTGTGTAGTGAGACTGAAAATCTTGTTGAATGGGACCCTTTCTTCTATGTCAGAGTGTGCTGGTCCCTCCCCTATCCTTAGCCAACTTCTCACAATCCCTCAAACTGTTACCCACCTCTGACATGAGCCTCGCTCATTACTGGAACTCATTGAGGTCTCTGAAGAGCAGATACTGTGCCATTTTTAAGGGCATGCCTATCTTTTCATCACCAGCCCAATCGATCTATTTTTTCCAAATTGGTACATTCTATACCCATTCCTGCTCAGACCACCAACACCAGCCTTTCATTTCTACCTTCCTTGAATTTCTGAAAACTTGATTTGCTCCAGGCTGTTAACAGAACAATTTTTTTTTAACATATGTGTTGGCCTCTGAGCTGCTTCTGACCGCAGACATTTTAGATTCCTTTGTTTACAAAACCTCTGGTCTATTTCTGATATGTACAGAAGAAGCAGACCTTTCCCCAAGTTGTTGGTCCTAGCCCCTGGTTAGCCTTCTTGTAATATAAGCCTGGTGTAACTTATGTGAAACTCCTGGCCCATCATCAACTGCTTAGTTTCTCCCTCCAATCTCCCTGCACCTGCAGTACAAATTGAAAATGATCAGATGTCCAAGAATTATCAGCCACTGGATTTTTTGGACTGTTGGCTGTTGAGTTTCTGTTGCACTAAACAGAAGCTGTCACATCACTCTAGCTTCATGAATTTTTGGGACTGAAAATTTTGAGAATAAGTTGTATACAATGGTTTATGCAATATCCTAGGGATCTACCCAGGTTAAATTTCTTGTCAAGGTTGGGCAGGTTTTGACCTAGAATATCAAATCCATTTTTGCTTTCTTTCTTTTTTTATTTCAGTAGATTTAGGGGTTATAAATGCTTTTTTTGTGTGTTTTATTTTGTTTTGTTACATGGATGAATTGTACAATGCTGAAGTTAGGGGTTTTATTGTATCTGTCACCAGAATAGTGTACATTATATGCAATAGGTAGATGTTTATTCCTCACCTACCCTCCCATCCTCCCCACTTCTTAGTCTCCAATGTCCATTACACCACTTTATGACCATATATACCCATTGTTTAGCTCCCACTTACAAGTGAGAACATGTGGTATTTGTTTTCCCATTGCTGAGATACTTCACTTAGGATAGTCTCCAGTTCCATCTAAGTTGCTGCAAAAGACATTATTTCATTCCTTTTTATGGCTGAGTAGTACCCCATGGTGTATACATACCACATTTTCTATATGCACTCATCAATTGATGGACACTGAATTTGACTCCACATCTTTGCAATTGTGAATTGTGCTGCAATAAACATTCGGGTGTAGGTATTTTTTAATAAAATGACTTCTCCTTTGGGTAGATACCCAGTAGTGGGAGTTCTGTATGGAATGGTAGGTCTACTTTTAGTTCTTTAAGGAATCTCTATACTGTTTTCCATAGAGGCTGTACTAATTTACAGTCCCACCAACAATGTATGTATGTTCCCTTTTCACCACATCTGCACCAAGGTCTGTTGTTTTTTTTTTACATCTTAATAAACTCACTTTTTTCTATGGGGCTTTAGTACATTCCATTCTTCCCTTTTAGTTTAGTAGCACTTGGACCTCCTTCCTAATAAAAAACAAAGTAAATAATAAACACAGAAAATACCAATGCTCTTCAGTTTGGGAGACATTATTTCATTTTACCAAGGAAGCAGCTTTTATTCTAACACTGATCTTCTCATTTTTTATCTTTCTATGCAAAATGTTTAATGTTTCCATCTTGTGAAGCCCTTAATTACATCCTTACCAGATGTGATGCAAAAATTAAGCATCAATTAGCTTTTTCTGGATTGCACACATCCTTAAACTCTGTTTTCAGATCACTGCAACTTTGTGATTTATACTGCACAGATAGCTTTGGGGGTTCATTTCATTTCATTATTCTTCAGCAATTGTATTTCATCCACTTAGCTATTTCGATGGCAATCATGGTTTGATAAGGAGAGATTGCCCAGTGTAGCCACATCACAATAACTGCGAGATAAAATCCAGCAGAGCCCAGCTAGTTTTTGATGAGTTCTTGGATCCCATGCACACAAAAAGCAGCATATGAAAATAAAAGTGATAAGCATCATTCTGTATTCAAAATTGTTCTGATTTAAGACATATTGAACCTTTTAAAATAAATACATCAGTAAAATGGACAAATACAATTTTAAACTTGCAGTCTGGTTCCATTTGATAAAGCATTTATAAAAATAAGAATGATTTCCCAATATTTGGTTGTTAGTGTAAGAAGTACAATGGAAGGCCTCCAGACCTGCTTGGATATTCAATGTGAACATATATAAATACATATATTGTGTGTTTATGGATGGATATGACTACAAATATAGACACATGCACCATCTTTTGCCTAAATTATTTCCTGATATGTTCATATGTAATATTTGCCTTATTCTGCATGTAGAATTCCTATTTCAGCTTAAATTTCAAGTGTTTAGAGGATGCCTAATTTTTTATCCCTCATCCCTCAAAAGAGGCTCCTTACAGTATTTCTCTCCATGAAGGGAAGAAACAGAAGCATCTCTTGAGAGGAAGTACGAGTGTAGCATTGCACTTAAGAGCAAGGATCATGGAAGCAGATTGCCGGTGTTCAAATCTCTTTTGTCACCAGAGTGGGTTGAATTATCAGCCCCTTTTCTCAATCACTCACTGTTATCTACGCCTTTGCCATGGTCTCATTGTGACATAAGAAGACACCCCAATTCCTTGACTTTTGCCTTGGCCCTCTGACTTCCTTTGGCCAATGGAAGGAGGTCTTATAAGACCTCGTGTATTTTCACTTTCTGCTCTCGGCACTGCCATGAGACTGTTCTCTAGGAGAGTCTAAGCAATATGTAGAACAAAATTGACCCAGCCAACCTGTAGTAAAAGGCAGAGCTGCCCAAATGCCACGGCCTGAATCAGAAGCTCCCATCTACTGTCAAACTAAGTTCACTGAACTGCAATCATCCACATATGTGTAAGAAGCATAATGAAATCCCAGATAATTTGCGAGATGGCTTTGGATACTCACAACAAACATATAGATGAATATGTACAGCTCATGTTCATATATAATGCCTGTAAAGATAATTCCTTACTGTTGTGTTACACTATGATTTTGTGATTATCATGCAGCAATAGCTAACAAATGCTGCAACTCCCTATCTGTGTAACTTTAGGCAACTTACTTAAACTTTTTCTACCTCAGTTCCCTCATCTATGACATAGAAATAGTAATAATCTACTAGCTCTAAGAATTACAGTGAATATTAATAAGTTAATTTAAAATTAAATTTCTTAGAATAATGCCTAAAAAACCAAAACTGATAACTGAAGGTTAACTAACATTAGTTTATCATTCTTCTAAATTTATTCCTAAGACTTTTGACAGTACTGCTGTGAAGTCAGGCTGCTAGAGGAAGTCTGGCACTTCAACCATGAGAATGGTTCGAGTCACTGCAGAATGTTTTACCAGCCCATGTACATTTGAGAAGCAGCAGTTATAGCATCTGTCCAACTGGAGCAATAAGAACTACTTTACCCATGGAAAGAAAACAAAGAGGAAAATTTTATTTCTCACCACATCTTCACTTGTTGAGCTGATCAGGAATCAGTGTCATAATTCTTCACTTCCCTAACATGCTGGGGGCAATGTATGTTTTTGACACCATACAATTTTTCTCAGCTTCCTCCACCCTCTTATGAAGTGGCAAGAACCAAAAAGAATTCTCCCTTTAACTCAGACAAATAATGTTATCAATTCACACACAAAAAAAAGACTTTTTTCATTTTGACATATATTTTCTAATAAACCATAACTTCAAAGTGTATCATACTTTATGCCATTGTCACCTATATCCATTTCCACAGTGCTGAACCTGAACTTAAAGGACAAAATACTATTGGCCCAAAGGCCTTGTTATATGTCAGAATTTTACAGATTATGGAATAAGAGAATTCCATAACTGAACAAATGGATATTGACTGCATAAACCTCTCAAACTAGTATCAAATAAAATATAAACACATCGACTAATTCTACTGAAAAAAAATGGCGAATGGAAAAAAATTAATCCATATGCTCTTCCTAGGAAGGCTATGAAAGACTCTAGAACATGTCAAATGTTACTCATGTTGGTTAAATTATGATGAATACAGAGACACCAAGTCTGAGGGGGATTGTTTTTGTTCTTATAAAGAAAATAATTTTTTCAACAAAAAATATTTTGAAGCCTGTTGAAATTTTAATCTTTTAATAGCATCATCTCAAAACCTCATAGTTGTATTTCTCTGTTAAGTTTTTCAAAGCATTCCATCCATCCTTGTGATCTCGTTTTATCTTCACATCATCCTGGTGAGGTGGAATGACTTTATCTGCATTTCACATGCTGGCCTTGGTGGTGAGATGGCCCACACTAAGTTGTGAGAAAGTGAACTGAGTGAAGGGTAGTACCTTTGAGAACAGAAGGAATTTTAAGGCAGAGGAAGATCAAAGGCTGTGGCCAAGGGAATATGAGGATACTTTATCCTCTTTTCAGGTGCCAGTATGATGTTGGGGTGCTCCAGTTAGAGGGAAGAGGCTTCCAATAATTATGGGAGGCCAAGGCAGTAGTGCTTGACTGAATTCTGATGAAAGTTATTAAAAGAGAGGTAATTTGTGATGTATGCAGTTGGATGTCCAACCCTAGAAAACCGATATGGCAAAGAATTAAATAAGGAGGTTCAGTTTTAATTCCATTTCTCCCTCAAAGCAGTGGGACTTGGACTGAATTCAAGGAGAAGAAACAGAGAAGCCAAGACTAGGGAGAGAGAGATTAACAGGACTTGGGTAGGTGTGTTGGGCTCAGCTGGAGAAGGAGGTTGCAAAGACACTGGACAGATGCTAGGGCCCCAAGAGAAGAGTCACTGAGGTGAGGACTCTGAAATAAGACTCTATTGCTGAGGTCATGGTAGCACAATCCAGCACTAGAGTGATGCAAGACAAAATGTCACTCCTTGACCCTAGCTCTAAGTATTAAGGACCACTCGCTGTCAGAGTAGGTTTCGTGATTCCCTAATTCCAGTAGGGCTGGACCTCCAGATGCCTGACACTCATCTGGGGTGCGTAGGAAATGCACTGATGGAGGTATTGGGAAAGCTGCAGCACCGAGAATATGAGAGTAGTTAGGCCCATGGGAACTTCCTATTTAAATCCATTTATTTGAAAGATGAGAAAATAGAGGTGCTGAGTGACTCTGTGATTTGTTAACAATCAGGACCCAGAACCAGTGAGCCAAAAATCCAAAGACTTTTTTTAACCCAAATAATTTTACTTTGTTGTTATTGGCCTCTGGAAGACACCAAAGAAGTTAACCAATTTTAGTTTACTTCTTCTCAGTTTCCCTTTCTTATCACATTAATGGAAATAGTAAAAACCAACAAAAAGCATCATATTGGTTGTCTTGCTGTTTTCAACATCACAGATAATTCCAGTTTTAAATTCTATTGTTACTTGTTTTTGATACTTGGATCAAAGTGATGGCTGGGTGGATAGACAGATAACAGATAGATAGAGAAATAGGTAGATAAACCTGAACTGTACTCAGTTTGGACAGACTGCACATCTCAAGGCTGTGTGAGACATGTTAATATTCTATCTCCTTTGCCCTGGGAGTTTGCTTCATTTCTGAAGAAGGTAACAACTGGCCTTATTTGATAAGGTAGGTGACTTATTTTTGTGTAGAAAGATCCATCGCCCAAAATAATTTGAGTAGAGATGAGCTAAAGTTTGAGGCAGAATTATTTAGTGGCATGAGCACCAGGAAAAGAGACAGGAAACAGAAGACCACATTTCAATCTTGGCCCCTTTCCTCACTGCCTGGTGGTACTGAGCTCACCATTCAGCCTTCCTGTGCTGCATCTACTCTATTAATGAAATGGGGCCATTCATCACACCTCCGCTGTGGACACCACAAGTGTAATAGTGACTTAAATGAGGTAATCAACATTAAAAACACTTTGACAATGAAAAAGAGTTTTACACTGATGTCAGCTGGCATTGTTACTATATGCATTTATCATCACCATTTCCCGATTCTTACCATCTGGCTGGGTTACAACAAGTTCAAGGAAGGCAAGAGGTCATTCCCTGGAGTTGACTCTGCTTTGCTATTTAGCTAAAGTATGATTACCGCTCTTTGGAAATGTGAGCAGAGAAACATTTTTCACATGGACACTTTATACCAATTCATGTCTGGGTGTTGCTGTAGTTATGTTAATTCTACATGCTATTTTCCCTGCAGTGCTTTTGCTTTTGAAACAGCATAATGAAGTGACTTCTGCTAAATAAATAGGCCTGTTCACAATAACTGATACTTAAGTGAATTTATGCAGGAGGTATTTTGGTGTTGCAGACCAAATTATAATAAGTAGCTGAAAATCCATTAACTTCAAGCCTCCAACAGGATATTTAGTATAATTTCTGAAGTACAAATATAAAAGTCATGATAGAATTTTCTTTGGCATATGAATAGAATTTCTACCATGGGCCCATTTAAAAAATCAATATCATAATAATTACATCAGAATGAAAATAACAAAACATTACATGCATGATCAGATAGCTGCAACTGAGAGGAAAGTCCAGCCACTCCCAGAAAATGAGAGATATGTAATTAGCATCTGCAATTTGCACTGTTCCCTGGTGCCCCTGGACTTCAACGACAAATCATGCTGAAACCTGTGTAAACTGGACATCAGTAATGATTGTGGGTTCATGGCATTGAAGTTGAGAACATGAAGGGCCTCTTTCATGATTCTCCGATCCCTACTCTTACCTTATAGAAGTAACTTTGACTCCACCCCTCACACTTGGGTATTCTTTCCTGCCAACCATCAATGCACTACTGCATGCCATCTGCCTGCAGATAACTGAGCAGCAAAAATTTGCATTGCTTAAAGAGAAAGCTATGAATAGGAACTGAAATCTAGAACATGAAGTTTTGCCAGTGCTGCCAACAAAGGGACTGACAGAATCACTCAATGAATTTGCCAACCAGGACTGTATTTGGTGACATATTAATCCTCTATGAGAAGCAGACCTGCCAAGAGCTATGCAAGATGCGAGGACAGTGTAATTATGAAGTACCTGCAGTCAGGAAGCTTACAATGCAGACGGGAAACATGACAGACACATAAAATGTCATCATTAGCCTATCAAACATCCCCTCTTCCCCAGGCCCTGTAATTGCTGCCATTTATGGAACACTTCCTGTGTGCTCAACACATAATGAAGATCATTAATTTATTTATTCCTCAAGGCAACCTAGTGAGGTAGTTGAAAAAATCCCCATTTTATGGACATGAAAACTGAGCTTTAGTGAGGTTAAGTATTAATAACTTGCCCGAGGTTATACAACTAGCAAGTGGTGACAGTGAAATTTGTAAGCAAGCTCCAAGCCTGCATTGTCCACCTAGTATTGTACTGTTTGTGTAAAGGTTTATCTTGTCCATCCAGGAAAATCTCCTTGAAAATGGAAAAATTTCTGTTTTACACATCCTGTGTGTCCTCCACAAACCCCACCATTGTTTGAAGAATAAATACATGGTTCAACTCAATATTTATAGAGTGCCAGCTCCATGTTCGATACACAGTGGGATGTAAAAAGATAAAAACTACAAGACAGTACAAAAATGCCTCATTAGAGAACCAGCAAATTTTTTATCAGAAATATCATGATGAAGAATAGGATTTTTTATAGGAAGCATAAAATTATGTTGCAAGGAGATTATTTTATGAAAATAACATTAAGTAGTATTCTGATAATTACCTAGAAGATTAATAAGTGACATCACATTTAATGGCATTCATTTACACTGTAGTCTAATCAGCTAGTAAAATAACTGCTCTCACAGTTGAGGTTTGGGAGTGAATTGAGTTGAATATGTCCCCCAGCCCCCGCTCCTCTAACCCAAATTCATGTCTACCTCAAATCTCAGAATGTGACCTTATTTGGAATGGCGTCTTTGCAGATGTAATTAGTTGAGGACATACTGGATTAGAGTGGGCCCTAAATCCAATGACCACTGTTCTTAAAAGAAGGTCATTTGAAAAATCACTGACCACTTACTTGTGTAGAAATGTTCATGGGTAGGGAATACTCACTAAAATTCTGATTTTGAGCAGCACTCCAAACCCACCAATCATCATATCTATGAAGAGGATCAGGAACTAGCATGTTTACCAAGCACTCTGTGGATTTTATGGTCACTAAAGTTTGAAAATTATGGCTTTTGGTGGTATGAAGATGTAAAATACACAGTACCTTTCTCTACTGGGTTTACTTCTTAGTCAAGGATCTGAGTCATGGAAAGTGACATAACAAGGAATAATCATACTTGTAACAATAACCCGTTATTGAATTTCAGATGAAAGAGGCCCCTATCATGGGATTACATTAGATAAGTGTGCTAAGAATTCACAAAATTTTTTTGGGCCTCCAATTTCAGTACACACTGAACATTCTAAAGATGTTCAATAACAGCTTTGCATGCAGACCAAATCAAATCTTGTTAAGAGTGATAGCTACCGTATTTTCAACAGTTACTATCAATAATTACTTCCCACACATCATCTCCTTGAATATTCTAGACAACCCTGCCCTGTAGTGTCAGTCTATTACTAGCCCTATTTTACTGCCAAAAACACTGAGTTTAGAGAAGTTAAATAATTCACTGGAAATGATAAAGTAAGAAAGTAGCCATCCCCATGTACGAAATCTGGACTGTCTGAATTTAAGCCTATTCTGTCTACCTTACCTCCTTTCCACAGGCTCTGGAATTGAACACCTCTTTTAAAGCCACATCACCCGTCTAAAAGTGAGATTTTTCACGTAAACTGCAGGGACTTGAAGTCCGAGGGTAAAAATGCTATCTCTTCCAGGAGCCTCAATGTTGTACATTCAGGAAAGAAACATTTTGGATCCTATTAATAAAATAGACATGAACATATAAATAATTGAGTAGAATTTTTAAAAATTGAATGCAGTTTTAAAATAACAGATGTATGTTTAAGAGATTTTTACGATAGACACGAATTTCTCAAGCCATCCTCAGTGAGCTGGAGTGTGGAAGGATCCCCATTTAGAATTCTCAGCATTCCAGGGTACTTTATGGCAAACACTGTGAAATAATCTCATAGACATTTGCGCTGGTTTTGTCCCACTCTGGACTACCTGGAAAGTCACAGAGTTTTGTTAGTTTAATTTTATCAGTCTTTTTCAATTGATTTCTACATTAGCTTTCCCCTCCAGTATAGTCTGCAAAATGGAGATACTCGTGCGAATTTATTGACTTGATGTAGCAGCGACTTTCTCTAATCTGAGCATGCTGACCTTTCTTTCTACTGCATTTTCAGTGTGGGTGGCAGTGAGGGTGTGGTTTTAGTCCATTATAGCAGAACAAAGTAATTTCCTGGTTGGGCACGAGGAAATGGTCTTTCTACTACTGAGTAGTATCAGGAGTGCCATCATAAGCCTTATGTAAACCCATGGCTCGTGCAGGCTAGAGCCATCCTGTTAACCATTTCTCACCCACTGGCTACAGAAAAAGCATAGTGAAAGATCAGAGCAACTGGCTAAGATAGAAAACATACAGGCTGCCATCTGACTAGAACATATGGTAATCCAACATGGTAGCAGCAAGACCATTGGTATCAAGAAAAAAACAACAACAAAATAGCTCTCCCAAACCAGGACTTTTGACAAAGTAGACCTTGACATAGATAAAAAACTTATGGCATCTCCATATCCACTTTCCTAAAGATTTAACTTAGGAGTTAAGTAATTTGTTTTCCAGAATATATGTGTCTGTTTGACAACTCAAAAGAAGATTAAATAGAATTTAATAGAATTTAAATATAATTCTAAATTAAATAGAAAAATAGAATCCTTGTTAAAATTTTCCAATGAAGATGTCATCAGTGGATCTTTCCAAATATCTTTTACAGCTGTTCACAGAATTAAATTTTGGCTTCCCCTCCCAAACCTTTCCAAAAGTATATCATAGAGGGTTGGTTTGTTTTTAATGAATAAATCATTCAGTTAAGTCCATGGAACAAATTCAGACTTCAGGAGGAAAGTCAGGATTAGATTTTGGCAATATTATTTTAGGAAGGTCTCTCCCTAAGCAATATAGTAGTTACTCTAAATTGTGCCCATATGCCAATTCCACTTGCATATCTTCATGATTTGGGCGCTTCCTCTCCTGCTGAAGGATGGTGGGATGGAACGTTATTGGATACAGCACAAATACAAATAAAGCATCATTTCCCTGCTGAAATGCAAACCAAGTCTTTATTTTGACTGCCCTTAAATTTTGACCTGTAACTGGCATTGGAAACACCAATGGAAACCGGGACCCAGCCACTGCAGCCTTTAGCATCACAGATGCTGTAGCAGAATTGAGTTTAGAAAATAGATTGCTAAGAAATTACAGCAGCAGACGTTATATAACAAGATTAGTATAATGGGTGGGACATCTGTTGGCTATTTTCAGAAAGCCATCATTCTATTACCCTCTTTTAAAATAATCTTAGTGAATACCTGACTGTTACTGTTCTTTTTTTTCATATGTTTCCAGTAAGACATTTCCGTGCTCTATTCTTATCCTCCTCTTCATTTTTTTTTTTTTTTTTAGTTTTCGTTCGGTTAGTTATTCTTTTGTTGTTGTTTTAATGATTTGTTTTGCTTAAAAAGGAAAAGAATATCTTACTACAAAATTAGTATAATAATAGTTATTTCACAGGTAGTGTTCTGGATGATCTGACATATGAAACCACATAAGTCAGTCTAGCAGAGAAGTGTTGAATAACTATTAATCCCAATCCCTTCCCTTCCCTTAGGGAGATTCTTATATTTGTAATAGATTGGGTTTTTAAAATGTAAAGTTTACAAGACAGAATTATATCTTGACATTGTAATATCTGAAGGAGAAATATTTTTGGAAGTTAAAATATCTTAAGTTATCTCTATCAATTATCTATCTGTCATGCAAATGTACAACATGCTAAGCATACTGGCTGTATGCCATTAAGTCACGATTTTCTGGCTAGAGTGGAGTTCCAGCTCTCACGCAGAGTTTGATGCAGTGTGCCGGGGAGGACTTGAAGCCACTGTAAAAGCAGGGCCCATCTTCCTCAAGGATTAGTAAAGATTGGAAGGAGAAACATTGTTTGTGTATGCATACAACCATGAACATTTTAGACAGTACATTAAATAATAGACCAGGTGACAAAACGCAAAATTAAAATTTTGCAGAGGCACTTTGAACACCAAGTCCCTGAGGAAGGCTTAACAGCCGCTGTGGGTATTTGCTGATAAATATTTGAAATGTACTCAATTAATTGGTAAGACCACTGAAAGTTGTGCTTCTGGTTTTCAAAATATAAAGTAGAAAATGGTGTGGAGGATGGACATACAGCAGAGGACCAGAGGAAGGAGATGAAGGATACTTCTCCCAGAGAGAAAGGGGACCAACATTTCTACCTTTTTCTCAAATGGTCTTTCTTTTTGGAATCCCTGAATCAAGAAGTTGTCATAATTAGGTCATTCAGAGCCCACTGGTCCAATGGAGAAACACAATTGAGACCTTTTATTATACCTTTCAGTTGGCTGCATCAACTGCTAATTGGAAAGATGACTAAAAAAAATGGTGTTTCTCCAGAAATCTAACCCTCAGGACGTGTTCCTCTATCTGACATTTAAAGAGATGATATGAAATAGCCACAGGTATATAAAAATATAAAGTAACAATCAACTATTTGGAACAGAAAGTGCATATTGGAGGAGATTGAGGATAGAGGGCAGCTAAGAAGAGAGACACAGATGGAACTCACCCTTCCTTCGTTTCTCTTTCATACACATCACACCACACACACACACACACACACACACACACACATGCATACACACCACTGCTGCCACCACCCAGCCTCAGGGGGCATTTTTGATAGAACCATTTTGGTTTTTTGCTTCACATTGTATGAGACATGAACCTATAGAAAATTACTCAAGGGAGATTGTTCTCTTGAGGTTTGCCTTTGAACAAAAAGGTTCTTTCTTGCAGGAATGGGAGGGACACCAGCTTGAGAAAAACAGCTTTTGTCCTCACAAAAATGCTCTTTTGGAAGATATGTTAATCAGCTTCCTTTGAACTGTAAATGGCATCAGTGTGCATGTCAGATGCTAATGGAAATGTTGAGAAAATGCACAAGACGATGGCACAGCTATGTGGTGGGCCTCATCCCTCTGAGCATGGTGGCCAGGCTTCAGGGCCACCTTGTGACTTGGCATAGCATTCTGGTTTTGAGTGGAGGATTTTGTTTCTCCCAGTGATGGCATTTTTTGAAAATCATGATTTGTTGGCTTTATAAAGCACTATCCTCCATGGGCAATCTTATAAGTAGCAATGAATGACAATTCTTCCTTGAAATTTTTAATTACTGTGACAAAGAGTAATTATTAACTTTTGTATCTGATCCACCTCTGCAGATGTTCTTAATCAAATAAAAGAAAGAGGAAACAGAGCGTTCTGAGAAGCGGGAGGCTAAAATAGACAATAGGAGTTTGCAGCTGGGTTGGAGGGTTGACATGAGCACTGCATGAGTGCGGGACACAAAATGGCCCCATCATTGGAGGGTAATTTCATGTCACAGACTAGATGATGAGGAAGAAGTTTGAGTCAGAAGAGCTATTCCTGGCACCACCTTAGCAGTTTAAGGGCGCCGAAGGCACCATGTCAGTGATGGCAAAGTATAGGCAGGACTCTGTACCTTATGAAAGTTAGAAGATGAGGTATGTTAAGTTAACTTTTGATAGGCTGGATTTTGAGAGATTAAGTTGAAGGAGGAGAAGGAGGTTAACAAAACAAGGAGAGAGATTAAGTTGATATCTGACCAATTTTCTCCTCACCTGTTGAAATGGGTTCTCCCAGAGCAGACCCTAAGACACAGATTGGAGCGCAGGTAGATTGTTCATGGGTGACTCAGGGGTGAGGAAGGGCAGCACAGAGTGTGCCATCAAATTCACCACCCTGGAAACCAGAAGTTTATCTCCCCAGAAAACTCTGGGCTTTCCCACCCAAGTGTGATAGAGCATGGAGATTCAAACATCAACTTCAGCCTTCATGGAGGCTGCTAGGGTGACAAGAATTCATTCTGCAAACTCCCAGTTTACTAAATATTGGATAAAAGTCTCCTAGCACTAAGAAAGCCCCCAGGCAAAGAAATGCAGACGTTTGGACATCCTCTTGCTCATACTCTCTACTGAGGCCCAAGGGCAGGTAGACAGAGCACCACAGTGCTGTGACACTTCTAGACCTTGTGGACCCACTTACCTTTTATGGATTTGTTAAAACCTATGTAAGAAATTCACTTCTTACACAAAAGGAGATACATTACTCTTATCTAGGATACACCTAGCATTGGACAAGACATACATCTGCAGAGATTAGTCTCAGCTTTGGGCAGCTTGAGCCATGTTAAGACTTACTCTCACTTCTTATGGCTGTCATTGCATATCTGCCCAAGGATCCCGGTTTCCCATCCTCAGAATAGAGTTCACAAGAACTTTGAGAGACACATTTCCCAATGGTGAGAGTCGGACGGGGCCCCAGTCTCAACAAATCTGCTGTTGGATTAATTTATCACTTATGTTAACTTAGAATGTTCTTTTACAAAATGAATCCTGGCCCCTTAACCACTGGTCAGCCATTAGTTAACCATTGGTTAACCATTGAGCAGCCATTAGTTAACCATTGGTCAACAACAGAATACGGTTGCTGCTCCAATTACTAGTGAGCAAGGAGCAGTAGCAGAGTGTGCTGTTGGGCAGACCTCAGGCAGCCGGCTTCATGTGGGATTGGCTGCTGCCACTCACAACACTGAAAATGATGTAAAAAGTGGGTATGGGAAGAAAATAAGTCAGATTGCTAAAAGTAGAGACAAGTTTTCCAGGAAGTAGACTTAGAGGGAGATTTGCAAGCAGAAAGTTCATAAATGATCCTCTTAATCAATACCTGGGGGGAAAGGGAGCATGAGAGAGGCAGGGTTGGGCGAAGTCGAACCGTGATACAGTCACAGCAAAGGCTGATCCCACAAGGCACTCTGGAGCTGAGACAGTGTCATAGTCTGCTCAAGCTGTGTAATAAAGTACCGTGGACTGGGTGGCTTAAGTAACAGAAATTTATTTTCTCACAGCTCTGGAGGTTAAAAGTCTAATATTAAGGTATCAGCAGGGTTGACTCTTTCTGGGCTTCTCTCCTCAGCCTGTAGACAACCCTCTTCTCCCCGTGTCTTCACATGGTCTTTCCTCTGTTTGTGTCTGTGTCCAAATTTCCTCTTCTCAGGAGGACACCAGTCATATTGGATTAGGACCCATCCCAATCACCTCATTTTCACGTAGTTACCTCTTTAAAGGCCCTATCTCCAAATACAGTCACAATCTGAGGTCCTGGGAGTTAGGACATTATCATATGAATTTGAGTGGGGCACAATTCAGCCAGTAGAGATGGCCCTTCAGAATTGCATCGAAGCGAGGGCAGGGGGCTGGGCCCATGGGCTGCTTCTTGTGTCGGTCGTGGGATGTAGACTGACGTCAGAAGGAGAAAGGTGATGTGCTGTCTTCAGCAGAGGACAGTCCTCTAAGAGGGACTCCTCAGAGCGGCCAGTCACCAGCACCTCCAGCCACAGGAAGCATGATGGGCACAAGTCCTGAAGGGAGGCAGCAGATGTGAGTAGCAGACCACAGATTCCTCTTGAATTGTGAAAAGGAAACTCGGTTTTTGTCTTTGACTGGCATTCCCCCCCACCCCCCACAGCCAGTATCTCCCAGGATCATTTCTTTGATTACAAGGGCAGGACGGGACACACTTGTCACGCTCAAATATAGAACTGCAGCCGTGCGTTCTATGCTGAGCATACAGAGCAGCTTCCAGGGCTGCGACAGAGGCATCATTTGCGAGGATGTCCATTTTGATCAATGCAAGGCAGGCTTGGAAATTAACTTGTATGAACGAGCCTCTGGCTCAAACTAAAATAACCCTTGGCTCTTCAGATACATGGCCATTTTTCTTATAGAGTTGAAGACAAGTCAAAAAGAGCAATTTATCAAAACAAAGCGGAAAGACTTTGAATTGTGCTGCCATAGAGTAATGACAGATGTACTGGGTTTGCAAAAAGCCCCCCAAAATAAAGGATCCTTTTTATGCATGCAGAAGCAATTTTAAAATGCAAAAATGCCCTTTGAGAGTTTATGGATTATAAATGTTCTCCAACACATCCAAACATCTCCAGGAACACGGAGAGAAAAATTTTCCCATTTTGTAATTTGGAGATCGAAATAGTAGCTTCTAGGGTGGTGTGCACAGTGTGAATATCCTTAATACCTTCAAGAAGCAGACGAATTAAATTCAGTGACACTAGACAAGGATATTAAAAATATCAGAACAGGGACTCTTGTGGAGTCTTGTGAAATCTTTTCCATTATAGCAGCTCTGCTGTCAGCCTACCCATCTTCCCTTTTTCTCATTGGCTGATGTGGCCAGACAAGAACAGAGCTGCTTATATATAATATGGGCCATTTTTGAGAATGTTTCTTTTAAGATAGAATTTCTCAGAAATTGGAATAAAATGCCCTTCACCATACCAGGCAGAAAAAGTGCCTTCAATATTCTCATTGGGCTGGTACCTCATCTTGACCTGGTTGACAAGATCAGGGTAGAACTAAAGGATTCACCAAGTGAACACTAATTAGATTTTTATGCCAACACTGGGCTAGGTGTTTCGGGTACCTTATAAATAGTAACTTTGCCAACAAGTCACTAATGTTTAGGGAGCATTTACTGTATGTCAGGCCCTTTGCATAGAATTTTCATGTGATCCTTGTGACCAGCTATGGCAGGCAGGGCTCTAAAATGATCTCCAGGGTTCCTGACCCGTGGTGTACACAAACTTCCCGGTTACCCAAGCCATAATCTAGATACTGCTATAAAGGGATTTTGCAGATGTAACTAAGGTCTCAAATCAGTTGATCTTAAGAGAGAGAGATTATCCGAGTGGGCCCAATCTCATCACATGAGTCCTTTAAATCTGAGTCTAGAGGTCAGATACCGAGGAAGTCAGAGACTCAAATTCGAGAAGGAATTGACATGCCTTTTCTGGCTTGAACATGGAGGTAAAAACATGGCAAGGAGTGCAGGAGGCCTCTGGGAACTGAGAGTGATCCTCAGCTGCCAGCCAGCAAGGAAATGAGGAACCCTGTCCTAACAGTGCAAGGAACTGAATTCTGACATCAAAAATGAGCTTAGAGGTTGATTTCTCTCCAGAGTCTCCAGGCAAGAGCTCAATTTAGCTGACAGTTTGATTTCAGGCTTATGACACCCTCAGCAGAGAAGCCAGTCACACCATGCCAGACTTTGGACTTACGGAACTGTGAGCTAATAAATAGGTGTGTTTTAAGCCACTCACCCCCACAAGGTGAATGTCTCCATTTTAGAGAGGAGGAAATTGAGGCTTACAAAGGTTAAGTAACTTACTCAAGGTCACAGAGCTGGTAAATGGTAAAGTCAACTTAAACACAGCTGGTTATACAGAGGCAACTGATTGTGGGAGGAGGCAGAAATCCAAGGCAGCCTCCAATATGAGATGCCTGCTACCAGGAGTGCACACCTTGTTCAGCCTTAGTCTTCTCCCCTCGAGTGTGGGTGGAACTAGTGAATATGATGGGATAGTTGCTCCCTTGATAAGGAAAACAGTTTTCACAGATGTAATTAAGGTATTGAACAAGTTTGGTTAATGAAAAGGAATGTTCTGGCCCAGTTCTGGCTTGGCCCAGTTAGGTGGGCTCTTAAAAGGAGTCTAAAAGTTGGGGATGGATAAAGTCATAGAGACACAGTCTTGCTGGCCTAGGAGAAAGAAAGAACCCATGTCCTGCTTTGGGGGACACATAGCAAGGAATTGCAGATGGTCTTAGAAGGTAAAAGGGATCTCTGGTTGGCAGCTAGCAAGAAAATGGGACCTCTGTCCTACATCTGCAGGGAATCGAAGCCTACAACAGCCCGAATGGGCTTGGAAGAGGACTCTGTGCCTCAGGTGAAGATTGCAGTGCAGCTAACATCTTGATAGCAGCTTTTCAGACTGAGCAGAGGACTCGACTAGGTTGGGCCTGGACTTTCAACCTCCTGTGAAACTGAGATAATACAGTGTTGTTTTAAGCCATTAAGTTTGTAGTAATTTGTTGTGTAGCAACAGAATACTAATACACTGGGAGAAGAGCCAATTGTTCTCCTTTGTTCCACTTGGTGGGAGAGGAGGGACTGGGACCCAGACATCCCAACTTCTTGTTCCTCTTCTTAATTAGTAGTGACCTTATCCCTTTGCTACTCTATTTAACCTTGAGTTACTCATCACACTGAGGAAGCCCCCATTGTCCCAGTCTTTCACCCTTTCAAATCCTATCTTTATACAAATTTGATACTTAAGACCTGAAATTTAGTTCACTCATTGGCAGCAGCCACTATTTTATGAAAACACCCCACATCCAAGCCTGCACTGGGGAGGCTATTGGTTTCTCTTTCGGGAAGGTTGAGACTTCACCCCAGACGTCCATCAGGCTCTATTTACACAGGATAGCCGTCCGTCAGTCCTCAGTTGAAGCAGCGCTTGCATGCATACCAGGTCTCTGAACGTTTGTCGTGGGGGAAGCAAATTACATTCATCAGAATCCATTCATTCTGCCTGTATCGCTGAACACAGAATAGTCTTGGCTGTGGCAGCCACCCTATGACTGGTAGCTGTGAAAAATGGAGGTCAGCTGCAGATATTCCAGAGCTGTTTGGCTGTGCAACCCTCTTCAGGGGCAGTGGAATGTGATGCTGAAAAAAGATTAATAGAACTTATGCCATTGTGTTTATGGCATATGAAACCCCCAACTGTGGATTAATGGGTATCATGGTGAAAGACATACATCTTTACTCCTTTGTACCTTGATGGGTGAGCTGCGGTTGGCATCGGTGGAAATAGAGAGAGTGCCTTTAGGAGGTCAGCTTTTAAAGGACTTTTTCTGACCTAGAACTCAATGAAAATAGATTTTTGATTGTTGACCAAGACAACCGTAACATAAGACTTCAACCTTTAAAAAATCCTTATTGAAAGTATAACAAACAGAAAAGAACGTAGATCCTGAGTGCACAGCTTGATGAATTTTCTCAAACTGAACACATCCAGGGAACCAGCATCCATATCAAAAAATCAGGATCCCAGGCATTTCCCACCATCTCTTGCCACCAACCCTGACCCCAGTTAATTGCCACATTAACTTCTAACACCATAGGTGGTTTCGCCTATTTCTATAATGTTTTTGAACTTTATAAAAATGGAATTATCCAGTGGGTACTCTGTTCTTCGGGATTCTTTTATAGAATGTTATGCTTGTGAGATTTACTCATATTATGGTGTGTAGTTTTAAATTTTTATTCTCATTGATTTTTAATGTTACATTATATGAAAACATCATTATTTATTCATCTATTCTGCCACTGACAGTCATTTAAGCAGCTTCCAGTTTGGAAATGCTGCAATTAGTGCTGTGGCGAACATTCTGAAATGTGTCTTTTGGAGAACTTTTGGGTGGATTCTACTGGGTGTCTACCTAGGAATGGCATTGCTAGGTCATAGGGTATGTCTGTATTCAGCTAATTTAGTTGATAGTGCCAAATAATTTTCCAAAAAGGTTGCAACAATTTTTATTCTCAAAAGCAGTATGTGAAAGCTCTTCTCAGTCTACATTGTTGCCCATACTTATATTGTCTTTTCATTTTAAAAAGCTTTTTAGCTTTTAATACATCCTGGCGTAGAGGACATCATTATTGCCATTGCGAAACTAATAAGCACCCTATATGAAAACATCAGGACTGGGCTGAAACGCCACTGTACTCAATATAGTATCAATGGATAAGATGACTATTGGTGACAATGTGTGACTCATGCCCTGTATATGCTACTTTTCCTAGGCTCATCTACAATTCTATTTTCTGGCAAACATAAAAGAAATCTACCTCCTAAATATCATATTCTTTAGTTCTGGAACAAATACCCTTGAAAAATATCTGCCAGATACCTACATTTTAGTCAAATCTGTTTGCTTAAACACATACTCTGTGAATGTTTACAGCACTCCCATTATATGAGTCAGGACCTATACCACACACTGGTGATGCAAAGATCTTCATAAATTTCTACTTTAAGGTCTAATGAGGACAACAGTCAAGTTGTTAATTCTGAAAAATATTAATGTTACTTTTTGTATTATTTTTTATGTTTTAGACTGGACACTCACCTGAGTTTATTGACAGCTTGTTCATAAAAAAAAAGAGTAATTCATTTAAAATATACGAAGTTACTTTAATTACAAAAAAGTAGATGCCCACTTTAGGAAGAAGATGGGCTCAGACCAATAAAAGTTCATCGTGAAGGAGTAATTAGAATTTGAGAATTCTTGACAGGTTATGCACCTCTTAAAAAGAACATTGTTATTTTTAGTTCTTCATTTCATTTGTCTTTATACTATTCAATGAAATGATATTAAAGTTTACATCAGGTGTGGTTTAATCTGGAAAGCAAAATCCTGCAAATGATATGGAATAAAGGATTTGTTATAGGGATTAGATCTTATATAATTGTAGGAGAAACTGGCCAAGTAACTTCAGAAGAAGATGGTTGGCCAAGCAGAGAAAAGGCCCTAATCAAGGCCCATGGTATGGAGTTGGTGAAGAGGTCTGTGGAAGACCCTTACCTCTGCATCAGAGCAGGACCTGGAAAAGGAGTATGTCAGCAGGACAGGTGGTCAAGAGGAAATCTGGATGCAAAGAGGGAGAGAACAAGGACAAAGTAGAAGCCATGAGGGAAAATTAGAACCCATAGAGATAAACTGGCAAGTGTATCTTTTACTGCATCAAATATAAAGCTGCTATGCCCTACAGGAGGAGCTGGGGCCCTTGCTGCAGAGCTGCATGTGTGCCCAGCCAAGGACTCAACCTGTGGCAGGAGAACCATCAGGAGCTGGAGATGCTGTAGTTTCAGCTGCTACAGCTACAATGTGCACAACCTTCCCAGAGCCCTACACCCACCTTCCTTGTGCAATCGCTGCAGCTGCACTTCTGCCCTACAAAATCTAACAGAAATTTCTCTGTGGCCAATCTTAACACAGAGCCATTCAGAGAAATGCAGCTCCAGCTTAACTAAGTTGACCTAGGACAAAACTGCTGCAAAGATAGACTAAAACATAAGTATAGAAAAGAAAGGAACTGTGGAAATAATCCAATTGTTTCTTTATTAAAATGTGGAAACTAGGGTCCAGAGAGATGATGGCTTGTCCAATGTCAAGAACTAGTGACAGGCCTAGAAACTCAATCCCATGTGTCTCCATCAGAGTGGTAATCACAAGAAAAGGTGAATGTGAAGTTAGGACAACTGAGTTGAGTTTTTGCCACTAATTAATTGTTTGGCTTGGGGAAAAAATAAAATCACTCAATTTCTGGATTCATGTTTTCTAGCAAGTGAATGGTATATGGGCTAGGGCCAATAGATTGAAGATGCTCACTTAGTATCTGAGGAATAAATGAATGAATGAGTCTCTCAATAACCACTATTTGACAAAATTATTCTACTGCCTAACATTAGAAAAAAAAATTAAAACCATGCTGCTGGGTCTCAATAGTGAGGCATGCTCATAGGTTCTCATGAAATTTATCTGGGGCTAGAATAGATTACCCAGGTCCTGCCTCCTTTGCACAAGTCAGATTTCCAATCTCCCAGCCATGTAACAATTAGACTTTTTATATTCTTCTTGTCATCCCACTGTGGCTTCTACTTGATTTATTCAGTCCGAGCTTTTCAACGGGAGTCAATTACTACATAGTTATAAAAGCAAGAGACACCAAAAAAATTGTGATAGGGAGAAGCTGGAAGAATATCAAATTTCTAGTTATATATTTCTATGTTTTGCACAAGAATTTGCAATCAGCATTTAGTAGGAATAGCTCATCTTCACTCCATGTGGCATCAGCTGGGGTGGCTCAAAAGTCTGAAGCTGAAATCACCTAAAGGCTACCCACTTTCAGCCAGGGCTGTTGGCCAGAACAGGTACACATGATGGTTGGGTACAAGAGACAGCCTCCCAGGAGGACTAGGCAGAAACTATGTCACCTTTTATAAAGTGGATTTAAAAATCACATGACATCATTTCTGCCATAGTCACAGGCCTCTCAGATTCAAGAGAAAGAAGTACAGATTCCCTCACTCAATGAAAGGACTGTCATTATTGTGTTGCAAGAAGAGCTGTGGGGCAGAGAGCCCATTGCAGGCCATCTTGGAAAAAACAATCTGCCACAAATGTTCGTGCCACATACGTAAATATATACACGTATACATACATAAATACTTGGTGAACGAGGTTCATTCTCGGATTCAACTTGCTTCCAAGATATGTTCAGTGTTATGCTAAACGGTGAGGGCAGGAACTAGGCCATTCAATTATTTCAAAATAAAAGTGTTTCGACATCAACCATTTTCTTTCTGGGAAAATAAATCGGGTTGCTGAATTTTGGACCCAAACCATTTCCATGGTAACGGAGCTTAATGTGCTAAAAGGTGGATTCGAATTCCTTGCAATATTTAAAAAATCTGTACATGATCTGTACAATGATTTAAAAGTACACTTAGAGAATAGCATTAGCATTAAACACCCCACACACAAACACACACTCACATATATACCCACTCATGTACATATTTATACACATAAGAAACGTGTGTTAAAAATCTCATTATTTATATTAAATGATCTTACATGTAGGGGAAAATGGGTAGAAATGAGACTATTTAGCACGGTCTTCTTAGAGCTGCATTAGGCCAAATTTGCTTGTTTTGATTTTTGATCAGTTAGGTGACTTTAGAAATAATCTGACCATTTGAAGCCTGAAGAAAAAAGTCAACAATCATAAGTACAGAAGTGAGAATAATTATGGTCTTGGGAAAATCGAGGTAGTTCAATGTGGCTTGAGAGCAGCCCGTATCTAAGGGAAGGTAATGAAGCTTAACATAGTCTTATTTTTAATTTTAGAACTTTTAATTATGATGTATTTCAAATATACAGAAAAGTAAAGAAAATGATATTTTTTATAGCTACTCACATAATTAACAGCTATTATCCATTTGCCATATTTTCTCAAATCTCATTTCTTTCTACATAAATAAAATATTAACTATTCTGTTAAATCCGTACTTACCACTTCCTTTACTTTCCTCTCTCCCCGGAAATCATCATCATAAAGTTATGTGTGACATTCCTTTGTTTCCTTATATTAGTACTGCTAAAAGATAAATTGAGGCACATTAACATTATAGAGTTCGTTTGAGCAGATAACAATTCATGAATTGGGCAGCTTCAGAATGCAGGAAGTTTTGTGCTCCACCGAAGGGACTTGGAGGGCTTTTGTCGTGCGAACATAGAAGCAAGGCAGAGAAAATATGTGATTGGTTATGGTGGAGTAATAACTTTATTTGGGTCATTCTAGTGGAAAATCCCTAGTCAGAAGTTAGTTGGCAGTTTCTGAATGGTTAAGCATAATTTTTTTTTTTTTACTATTTACACTCAGTTTGCTTATGTAGAAACCCAGGACACTGGAGCCACCTTGGCTTAATGGTCCCCCCAATTAATTATTTTAACAATACTTATGAATGGATCCCTACATTGCTGCATCTTTACGTTTGAAAGATTTGTATAAATGGCATCATAGAGTATGTGTTCTTTTGCAACTTGTTTTTATTACTCAACATTAACAATTTTGAGTTTTAACTACAAAACATAAACATGCCTTAAGGAGAGAGAATATGAGCATTCACTATTGTACTATTGCACAGAGTTGATCATTTAGTCAACTAAATTTATAGTTCACCTGGAAAGTGAGTTGACAATGGCAGGTTTTGCATTTGTAGAAAGTGTTAATGATTTGCAGGCAGGACCAGACATAAAAATGAATACAGGGAAAAGGAAATACAGTTATTTGCACTGCAGTCATTCCATTTCTGAAGGCCAAGTGCTTTCTCTCATAATCTCTCCTATATGAACAGTTCTAGGGACTGTGTGGTCTTTGATAATTACAGCAGGGAAGTCTGGTAACAGCCCAGGAGGCAGTCCACCCCAGACGAGGTCTAGGCTTGTGCAGGGATTAGGGAGACAAGTCTCTCAGCATCCATCAGGGACCCCTGGTGATTCCTTGTGCCCCAGCCCCCACTTCTCACCCCCATAGGTTGTCTTTCCTACTGGGAACTGTCATGCTAGCAATGTCTGCATCCCACAGGCTGGGTGAGCTCAGGGGTTAGGCAGATGACATCCATTTGGGCTCTGTATTGTCGTGCCACACGCGCACCCCACTTCCATTTCATGCTGCCGTGAGAAATGGCTCACTTGATGTTCTGTTCAGTTTTCCATTTGCGGTTTGATAGATTGAGTGATTTTTAGCTCCTTTACATTGTTGAAATAAAGGAACTAAAGGGGTATTTATTTTCAGGACACAAAATTGAGTCACCGATTTAATATCAGATATATGTGAGCTATTATGTACATTCCATCTCCCTTCTCTATTTACCATATTACTTTCTGAATGTTTCAGATAAATTCCTTACACGTAGGAGCTCTCTCAAAACAGACAAAAACAGACTATGCACACATTTTACTTTTGAGGTGGTACTTACTTACTGGGTAATATCTACCAAATTAAATGTTATGTTGACCTGTGTCAGTCTCTACTAGTTATATTTTATTTCCATTGTGTTTCCAAATATGTTAAGCTAAAAGCAAGTGACTTCATGCAAATTAAACTGCATTGAAGCTTTTTAGGCCATATTCAAATACTAACATGTTTGATAAATATATTTGTCCAACATGAGTAGAACAGAGAGCTCTTTGTTTACTGACACACTTTATTATCATTCTGCTATACGTCTCTCGTGTGGCTGTTTTATAGGACATAAAGTCTAGGTATCCTGTCAGAATCTTAGATCTTATTTGTAGCTTTCTGCAAAGTGGCTTATTGTCATTTATTATTTCTTATTTGATTTATATAACATCTTTCTACCAAAGAGCCCATGGGTTTATTTATATACAGAGTACAAACCCACACTGACACATACATATACCCTTGAATCTCAGTGTTGTGATGTAGTTAGCAGTGTAACACCAAAAATTTTCCATTTGTTTTTGTTCTAAGACCATGTTCTGGGAAGGCAATTGCCGTATTTCCTTTCACTTTGAGTGTTTATTGTTTGCCTCTAGGTGGATCGGATCATCTTCTGTGTCTTCTTAGAAGTTGACTTCAAAATCTACAAAAAGAAAATGAGCGAGTTTTTCCCTGTAGGTGAGTAAAGTGATTTGTTGTTGCCTTTGGAATTGAGGATTGAAGAAGTGGAGACTTCACGTATACTTCTATTTTGTTTCACGTCTTCAGGACGTTAAAAATGTGGTTCCCACACCAGTCATCCCTGCCAGCTTGCATCATAGTTTCTAAGAACTGAATGAGGTGATGGGAAATCTAGGTTCTAGAACTCTCTGCCCCAAGAGGCCATTGTATTGTCTTGTGGAAGTCAGTTCATCTCTTGGGTCTCAGTGACCCACATCGAAAGTGAGGGGCTAATTAAATAATTTCTAAAGGCCATTCCCCTGACCCTAAATTGCATCATCTCTGGTTCCGTCTCTAGCTCGTGAGTTTACCTGGCCTCTCATGCCTACATCTACCACATTAAACACTTTTGTTGGAAATTATAAGGAGCCCATTTATATTTGTAGTCAGAATTCAGTCTGTTCCTGCATTCCAACCTTATTCCTCTCCAATTTTCTCACCCTAAACTGCAATGACTATAGTAGCACTTTCTAGGACAATCTGAGAATGGTAGTCATTTCACACTTCTTTTTAGAATGTAGGAGAAACCTCAGGGTTGTTAAAGAACCTTGAGTAATGGATTTACATTGACTGAATGTGCCATTAGTTGGATTTGGGTAATTTAAATATTTCCCTTCACTCCCCCTCTCTTCCAGCCTATTAAGGCTGAGGCTTGTTTAATGCCTTGTTATTTTTATGGTGCCATTAAAGTCACAGTGTCTAGAGTGCCTTCCTTAGCCATGGTGAGAATTGCTTCCAGGAAATTTCAAGCTACTATGAGCATTGTTGATGCCTGCCTTTCAAAGAGCTTTCTTTTGACGTTTCCATCTACATTTGAAGTAGCTTTTCACATAGCAGGTGACTCTGGCAGGCGGGAAGGCGGGAATGAAGGGTGCTGATACACATTCATCATTTTAAGCAGCCTATCACAGCTACAATAAAGAGGATACCCTGCCCGTAAGTCGCGATGTGGGTAGCTATCCAGAACAGCTGCAGAAAACCAATGGAGGTGTGCAACTCTGCTAGTGCTCTAAGTGGACTAAATCCTTCTGAGTAATTGAAGTTCTTCTTTCTCATTTTATAATTAAAAGGTGAATCTCCTAAGTGTATTTAATTTAGGGATTTAACTAAAATATGTCTCTAACTGAAACATAATGTAAATTCCTCGAAGACTCCCTTGTGTTGAAAAACAGTATGGTGGTTGTGATATTTTTGTTCTCTTCTTCCTTAGCTTCCTCCTCCTTTTCTTCCTTCTCCTTTTTTCATCTTTCTTCCTTTTTTTTAAGTATCTCAGTGTTTTACAGAGTATAAAGCACATAATAGCTATTTAATAAGTATTAATAGCCATTGAGATGAATTGAATTAAATAAATTCTTGCCACCATAATCTGATGGCTTTTTTTGTTTCAATCTCCTTGTTCCATCTTTTCTCTTGATTTCCTCTATAATCACAGTGTTTGGTGCCTGTATTTTTAAGTATTATTAAAGGGAAGCATTGATTATGTAAAAAAATGTGACTTGCTATGATGTGAGAAGCATATAGTCTCATGTTTTATCAATATCGCAGCATAATTTATAAGATTTTTATAAACTTTAGACTCCTTGAGATGTTTGGAAATAATGACATCATATTCATTTTATGTCTTCTAAAATTAAAACTTGTTTTTACTCCAACATGATAAAAAAAATTGCATAATTATGATCCCATTGGTATTGAAACAAATCTATCAGCAGGTATTTCCAATGATTCAGAGCCAAACATCACACTGCAAATTTTTAAAAAGACAGTTTTAGGAGTCTAGAATATATTAATAATTATGCAAATAAATTATTGGTTGGAAAATTGCTACTTTAAATAAATTTAAAAATGTATTTCAGTACTTGAACAAGTGAAATGATAATAAAATCATCCTCAGTCTCACATCAATGCTCTGAAGCACACCATGTTCATGAAATTATTTTCTGTGCATATTTATAATAGTAAGTAAATTTTAAACTAAATGTCAAAATCCTCAAAAATTGTGGAATATTTCTCCAATGTTGAGGCATCAGACATTCATAAATTCTAAATATGCAATATGAAATAAAGGTGATGTCTAATGGAATATGTGACTGCTAATATAGATGATATATATTATCTGTCTTTAATTTGAATTTATGGTTAATTCATAACCATACCACCTCTGATTAGAAAATAATTTTTCTGATTTGCCATATATTTCCCCTGACTGACTTATTCAGAATATCTCTAATTAGTATTCATAACTTTTCACAATGCAATAATGATAATAGCTTAGGAAAAAAGTCATTTTAGGCTGGGTGCTTGGGATTATGCCTGTCATCCCACACTCTGTAAGGCCAAGGTAGGAGGATCCCTTGAGGCCAGGAGTTTAAGACCAGCCTGAGAAGCATAGAGAAACTCTGTCTCTACAAAAAAATGAGAAAAATTATCCTGGTGTGGTGGCACATACCTATAGTTCCAGCTGCTCTGGAGAATGAGGCAGGAGGATTGCTTGAGCCCAGGAGACTAAGGCTGCAGTGAGCTATGATGGAGCCACTGTACTCCAGCCTGGGCAACAGAATACAACTCCATCTCTTAAGCAAAAAAAGAAAAAGAGGAAAAAAGTCATTTTTATATTAAACCAAATCTCTGTATTTTGGGGTACTTTAACCTCATGTCTGTAATTTTTGTAATTGGGAATCTGAGACAAAATGAATGAGAAAACAATAAAAGTTGGACTAGAAGAAATGATACTAAAATGGTACATGCATAACTACTACCTGATATTAATAATAGTTAAATAATAATATTAAAACAGTTAATTATTATAATTAATATATTACATAATGATAATATAATATTATATTAATAGTTGATAATAATTCAAACATTTTTTTAATTATTTTCCATCAGCCAGACATACTATTCATTTCTTTACACAGGCTAAATCACTTAGTCTTCATGATAATTCTAAGATAGTAGGCATCATATTAACCCTGCGTTGTGATTTCTACTGTTGTGGTTTCTTTCTAATTTAGTCTTGAGGTTTCTCTCTCTTGAGACTGGCTGTGAGCCAAGAGAGCCACTCTCTAGGAGAGCTCTGACTGGGGAGTGGGGGTAGGAGGAGAAAAGTTAGGTTCAGATATGTTTGTCAGGTGAGATACAATGAGGAAGCGAAATTAAAATGCATGAAACACAAGAAATGTATTACTCACGGGTCCCAAAGAGGTTGGGAAAGCCAACGGGAGGCCAACAGGGAGTCGGGAGGGAGCTCAGCCAGCAAGTGCGGAGCAAAAGAAAGAGAGAGAGGACCTGTGGGACTTTGACTCTATTAGGGTTCACACGCTTTATTCCTTAGGCTTTTCCATGGGGGTGTGGATTGGCTAGTGTAAGGAAAACCATCGTGAAGAAGGAACTTATTTACATGCCTCTGGTGCTGACCATCAGATTTTATTGTTGGAGGGGTTTGGGTTTTGGGTCAGCGGGATGAGGAACAAGTAAAACATATCACATTCAACCACACAGAGCGGGGAGGTTTTAAGTAGGCCAGAAATGACGGGATACAACTGGGTTTCAAACAACTTATGGCAGGCCCCAAAATGGATGCCAGGGCAGCACCTATATTAAACAAATCTATGACACCCTACTTTTTAGATATGGAAAATGAGGCATACAGCTGGGAAGCAACAGAACTATATTTTAAAATTGAGAATGGCATCTGACTTGCTCAAGTGGTAACAGGTCAAGTTTTCTCAGAGTATCTTCAGAGAAAGCTGAGGTCAATTGCCAGGATGCATTTGGAGCACTGAAAAAGTCCCATTTCTAATTTCATCTGCTGCCCATCATTTTTCAGAGCTGCCACGCTTCTCTTTTAATACCCGTAAATGTCTTCCTGGAAACCGTTCTAGTATGAGTCAGATTAGTGCTTTATCATTGATCTCAAAATCAGATTCCTTCCAAATCATCTGCACAGCTTGGTGCTATTACCTGCAGATGAGCAGGTAAGTGGTGAGGGGAAGCCCAAAAGCCTTGTAGCATGACTACAGGAGAAGATAGAGAATTGCTTTTATTAGTTAGGGCTGCAAAAACAAAGTACCAGAGAGTGAATGGCTTAAACAGCAGAAATATAGTTTCTCATGATCCTGGAGACTAGAAGTCCAAGATCAAGGTGTTGGCAAGGTTAGTTTCTTTTGAGGCCTTGCTCCTTGGCTTGTAGATGGTTGTCTTCTCCCTGTATTTTAACATGATCTTCTCTCTGAGTCATTTGTATTCTATCTTTCTCTTTTTATAAAGACACCAGTCATGTTGGATTAGGACCCACTCTAATCACCTTATTTTAATTTAATTATGTCTTAATGGCCCTATCTCCAAATAGAGTCCCATTCCGAGGTACTGGGGTTTAAGAATTTGGTAGGACACAGTTTAGCCCATTAACAGTACCCATCATGGAAATGCAGTAAGAATCTCTAAGGAAAGAAATCAGCAACAATGATTTTTTCAACAGTTTTATATCTTGCTGTGGGGTGAAGCACATTTGACCTTTTCCTTTCAGATGTATTATTTGGAAGTAGAGTGTGGCAGCTTTATGGAATTATCATACACTTAGGTTGCGACTAATTTATAGTCACAGTGCACCATTACGTGGCCTACAGCAAATAATATTTGTATGAGTCAACTCAGAAACGTCTGTTCTTTACATAAAAGGCTTGTAATTTTTAGTGCGTAGAATTTATTGTATGTGGTTTTCATTGGATGTAAGAAAGGAAAAAGAAAAGACAATTCCTGATTTGGAATCGGGAAGTTGACTTTTTTTTATTAGAATATAAGACCTAATAGAGAACTTGGGGATATTGATTTTCCTCATAATAACAAAAAAGAACATACAGCTTTATAACTATGTCAAAAAATCCTGGTGTTGGAAGCTTTAGAGATATCCCGATTAAATCCCCTCCTCTTCTCACTTAAGGGAAATCCTGCATTTGTTTACTGCAGTGATTCTCAGCTGGGCCTGATTTTTCCCTCCAGGGGTCTTATTGGGACATTTTGGTTTTTCACAACTCCAGGAGGGAAGAGGCTATTGTTATCTGGTGATTAGCCGTCAGGGATGCCCCTAATGTTCTATGATGCACAGGATAGCCCCACAACAAATCGATCTTTGCGTAATTATGGTAAAGAAAACTCGAAATTTAGATTTTGATGAGACTTTTCATATCTTCAATGCATGTCTATTATTTTCTAAACAAAACAAACCAACAATCTTCTCAATCAAGCCTCAGTTATTTTGACCTCCTTATAGTCTTCCAAACGTGTAATAAATGTTATTGATATAAATATAACTGTCATCTGTTTTCCTGACCATATGTTTCTGCCATTTATTTCCATTTGTCTAAATTATCCACATTCCTGCAAGGCACACTGCATCACACACTGCTGCAAAGCAGCTGTGGGTGGGTTTTATGTCATCAATATTATTATTATTATTTCTTTTTTGACCTATCTTGCCTCACTAATGAAAAAGTAAGTTTGTGGAGAACAGAGACCATTCCTAATATCCCACTGACCTTTCAGAATCTGGAAAACTTCTAAACATAAAGTAGGTATTTATAACAGTAAAGTAAATAAAAACCTACCATGAGCCTAAACTGAGAATGCTATAGTTTGAAGGTTTGTCTCCTCCAAAACTCGTGTTGAAATTTAATTGCCATTATTAACAGTATGAAGAGGTAGGACCTTCAAGAGGTAATTAGGCCATGATGGCTTTACCCTCGTGGGTAGGATTGATGCCATTATAAAAGGGTTAGTTTGGCCTCCTCCCTCTTGCTCTCTATCTTCCATTATGTGATGTCTTCCCCCTTGTTCTGATGCAGCAAGAAGACCCTGGCTAGATGCCAGCCCTTTGACATTGGACTTCCCAGCCTCCAGAACTCTGAGCCAGTAAATTTCTGTTCATTATATAGTATACAGTTGGTGGTCTTCCAGTATAGCAACACAAAACAGACTAAGACAGAGATGCTATTTAAACAAAATCTCATGTAAAAATAAGTTTTTTTCTAGAAACTCTAAGTATTGTTGACACAGCTAGATGAGTGCATAATACTGCTTTTTGAATATTTTTTAAATTTTCAAAAATTAAAAATTAAAAATTTCTCAAATATTGAAAAATTTATCCTCTGACAAAAGGGCATAATATTTTTTAAAAAACTTTGCCTGGATCTACTCTCTAAAAACAAATAAGAGAAAGTAGTCACATTATGTCCTATGCATCTCCCTTTTCATTGATTTTATAAGTTTATCTCATCCACTGTCATTCACTATCTTCTGTCCATCAGTCGACAAATATTTACTATATGTCTACTAAGTTCCCAAAGCTTTGGACAATGCTATGTTCAAGATATAGTTCTTATAATGTGCCTGAAGAGCATGTATTATGCAGAACAATTGAAAAACAATATTGTCAAATAATCAAGTATAACACTGGTATAGTTATAGCACCCAGGAATTCAGATGCAAATATCTATGAGAATAAGGTTGGTTGGGACAAGTTTCAGGAAGAACATGGCACTTGCAGTGATTGTTAAAGAAAGGAGGAGAGAAGTGATGTCAAGTGTTGTGTTAGGTAACATAAAGGGAGAAGGGCAGTTTAGATTGGAGAAATTGTGAAATAAAGTAGGATGCTTATATTCAATTTGTAGAGCCCAAAATATGTTGACACTCTTCCGCTCCCATTAAGCACTTGGGACTAAGAGTAAGTTCTTGATTGTGAGAATAATGTGATAGATCTTATATTTAAGAAGAACTAATTCATTTCATGACTTAGAGACTGGCCTTCCAACAACATCCTATAGCATGGATTCATCATCTGCTTTTATGGGGATGGTAGTGAACAGAGGCTGAAGAAAGCTTAGTAAATTGGCCACGGTCACATAGTTGGGTATGTCTTTTCTCAAAGCCTTTCCATAGTGTAATACTTTTTCTCATAGCAATCCTGAAAACATGGATAATTGTTTAAAGCTACTTGTTTGCTAAAAAAAGCCACATATGATTTAGTTGCACCAGTAGTGCTGGAGCTCCTGAAAAACTGGTGTTCCTCTAATCATATGGCATATCCAAATGTTCTCTTTCCTTTTTCTTCTGCTGATAATGAATGGGTAATAATATCCATTTTTATTACTCATATAGCTTATTCTTTCTTTACAATTATTGTATCTCCAAATTTCTTTTATGAAATTGCTAATTACATAGCAATTATATAGCAAATTATATAATTTATTGACTGCTGTCATCTTTTTTATTGATTTTTGAAAACTCATTGTATATTAAGGTTATTAATCCTTTCAAATATATGTTGTAAGTGGTTTCCAAGTTCATCATTTATCTTTTTGATATTCTTTTATAACCAAACACAATAAGGAAAGATAGAAAGATAAAAGAAAAAATGAAAAACATAAAAAAAGAATGAAGAAAAAAGAGGAGATGGAAGAAAAGAATGAAGGTTTCCAAAAAGAAAGAAAAGAAAGCCCTTTTTATGAGAGAATGAGATTAAAAACCAAAAACTCAAATATGACCATGATTTTAAGTCTATAAATTTGATTGCACAGAAAACCCTTTTATTTCTGAATAGAATTCTTTCTAATTCTATTCCTCAAACACTTTTTATGCAAAGCAATCTGCTTCCTGATTTACCAGATGTAGTAGGAAGAAAACTGCTCCGCCAAAGATGTCTACATCCTAAGCCCCAGAACCTATGAATATGTTATGTGACATTGCAAAGGGAAAAGTAGGATTTCATTTGGAGTTAAGGTTGCAGTTAGCTGACTTTAAAATAGAAATGTTACTTTGGATTATCAGGGTGGGGCCAATGTAATCACAAGAGTTCTTAAAATTGGAAAAAGGAAGCAGAAGACGAAAGTCAGAGGGAACTGACTTAGAGGAGAATTCTCAGAGGGATGAAACACTGCTGGCTTTGAAGATGGAGGAAGGGGCCATGAGCTAAGGGATGTGGACAGCCTCTAGAAGGTAGGAAGGGAAGGGACACAGATTCTTTCCTAGAGCCTCTAGAAAGGAATGCAGCCCAGCCAACAGGTTGATTTTAGCCTAAGTGAATCCATGTGGTACTTCTGACCTACAGAACTGTAAGGTAATAAATTTGTGCTGTTTTAAGCCACTAACTTAGTAGAAGTATGTTACAGCAGCAAGAGAAAACTAATACACCAGTAGTCTTTGAATAAGTAAAAGAAACACAAGAAAAACTACTTAACCAGTCTGAATTGTACTTTTTCTTTCCAAATGACACATTCAGCATATAAAAAAACTACAGAGTGAAAGAATCCAGCATTTTTTTTAATCGTGCATATTTACAGGTACATGGCACATTTGCGTACTTTTAATGTGCTGATCACATCGATGTTTAGAATTCTATAAGACACGCTCTCTGTAATTTAACATAAATGAGTTAACTGCCTTCTTAGGAAATGGGAGCTAACCATTTCCACTTGATGGGCCTCAAAAGCTACAAACACATTTTGCCTTCAATGAAAATCCAGTGAAGTGTTGCTGTAACCAAGCAACCTGAATACGGGAATAAGCAGCAGCCGTAGACAGAATGCAATCTGTCCTTTCATGACGGGGGGGAGTGTGCAGTGAGTAGAGCAAATGCTGATAAATGGCAGAACAAATGAGGACCTGGGAACATGAGCCTTGACTAAGCAGAGTTTGATCTCATTAGGAAGTTCTGGTAAAACAGACACATCTAAATGCTACTTGGAGAAGGGAGGGTGTTACGGGACCCCTGCGGGGTGCTTTTGAAAGACTCTTCAAACATTCTGGGTAGACCCGTTTCTCTGTTCTTTAGTTGAAAACATTGAGACAAATGCAGGGGGAAAATTCTTTTGAGAAATAGTATATGAATGAAGTAATTCCTAATGAGGCACAGAACTAAGAATAAAGATAAAAAACAACAGAGAAACTAAAACTCTTCCAACCTATATTCTATTTTATATATGGACCTAACTTCTACTCTCAGCCATGTGTTTTTGAAGAGTTGTCCATCTTCTTCACTTGCTAGTCACTCCATAATCCACAGTGATCACATGATTATCTCTTCCCTTCTGCAACTGTCCTCATTGAAGTTACAGGAGCCTCTTGGATGGATTGAGCATGGGACTGGAAACTAGTGCATATTCGATCACATGACTTCACATGGCCCTTCGGAGCCCTTGTACTTGGCTGGGCACTCTATCCTGTTGACTGCTGTCTTCTACTTGTCCTTCTGTCATTTATCTGTGTCCAGCCCAGCTCTCACTCGTATACTCGTCTGCACACATCCATGTCCTGCTGGCAGTGTGTATCTTCAACCCAACACATGGGAAACTCGATCTAAAATCTGTCCCTTCTCTCTCTAATCTTCCTCTTCCTAAATCCCATATTTCAGTAAGTGGTGCCATCATGTGCCCAGTTGGCTAAGCCAAAGCAGCAGAGCCATGAAGTTTTTTTTTTTTTTTCTTCTTCTCCTCGCTTTATCAGTTACCTTGCAGAAAGTGGATTTAGCCATTTTTTAGACCAGTGGGTCCAGATATTCAACTTAGTGGTAGGAGACTTCTCTGTGAGGACTTTCCCTTCTCAGTTATTCTTAGCCTGGAGTTTCTGCTTTGTCAAGTTTCATTAGAAAATATGAGGATACCAACATCTTCCTTACAACATGGAAATCCTGAAAAGCTTAATTTTTACTAATAACATTTCCTTTCTCTGCAAATGCAAATTGTTCCTATAAGCTTTTGGTAATGAAATATTAAAATAATAAGGAGTGTACAAGAAGCCCATGATAAGAAACTAAGCTTCAAGGGAGAGGACTTGGGAGCACTTGAAATAAAAGTCACAACAGATTTGTGATATTGTCATTGTTCTCCTTGACCTGCCCCTATGTACAGATGTCCCTGAAATTTTGACAAGGGAATTGTTTGATCTGTTTCAGATGCCTGTCCTTTTTTTTCCCCCTTAGGGGTGGAGAGGATTCCTTATTAGCTCATGAGGGTCACTTTTTTCTTCACAACACCCTCCTTTTCCTGTGAGCCCACAGGCCTCTTTGAAGGTAGTCTCCATCCATGCAGATGTTCCTAGCTAACCTGAGAATCCTGGCCAAGGACCATGACGACCTTGCCTTCTGGCTGCATAGTATAATAGCTGGGTGATCTCAAGCACAGAGGAAAGCACACAGTATCTTATGGAAAGCATAACTGTTTCTCAGAGTCAGCAACCATGTGGCTTGGGCACCTGTCACCACATTAATGTTAGCGAGACATCACAAGTTAGTTCAGCTTAGATATCCCAAAAGATGGACATCAACTTTTTTGGAAGATTCTTCTCCAACACACCAATATCAATCAGTGTTCGAGACCACTGGCTCTCAAACTTTAGTGTGCGTGAGCATCGCCTGAAGGGCTTATTAAAACACAGATTTCTGGGCCCTTCCCCCAGAGCTTCTGATTCAATAAGTCTTGAGTGGGACCTGAGTATTGACATTCCTGATGAGTGTCCAGGTGACAATGGTACTGTGGATCCAGAGACTATTCTGTGAGAACTTCTGCTCTAGAATGAAGTTCTAAAGTTCTGTGGGGTTTTGTTTGTTTTCGTTCATTCCACTTCCTCAAAAGACTATTAATTATGGGGGGCTCTGGGTAAAAGAGTAAGACAAAGCTCAAGTCATTACAAAACCCATGGTATATTTTGTTTTTCAAAGGAGTGTGGACTATTTGTTATTGGGAAGTGCTCAAAAAGCAGGTATAATGGTAAAGATGAAAATCACTCATATCAACTCTGCCTCCCACAAAAGAAGGTGAAATAGATATTATAAGCCTCAAAGTAGGCTAGATACTTTCTTATGGAGGGGCTTCTGAAGTCTATAAAGTTAGCCGTTACCAAAAACTGGTTATTCATAAGAAATTAGTTGGTTTTCACATACAGTTTTGATCAAAATAAGAACTTTAGTCATATTTGTGTATTTGTGTAGAACTCAACAGGGTAATCTGATAGTGATCTGGTGAATAAAAACAGCATCTATTATGAAATTAATATCAAAGAGGCCCCTTAAGATGAAATGGAACTTTAGCCTCTGTCTGGTCTATGCCTGGGAAGGAAAGGAGATTTTCTGGAATTGGCATTTCTGAACACACAGAACAATACCATCTGACGGATTGCTCCCTATTTGAAATGGCATTTGTATTCCTTTGACTAGAAATCTTTTATTTCATTTTTGTCCTCTACCAAAAAGTATGATGCTTGAAGAACTGTTTAAAAGGGCCACAGCTCCGTGGCACGCTCCATCAGTCTCCTAACTGCTTCCAAACTTTGAATGGCATGACTCCTTACCTCCGTAGGCTATCTTCTTTTTCCTTTTAAAATACATACTGTCTTTTTCGGTTCCTGGTTTTGTTAGAAAAAAATTCTTTCTAGAAACTTGTTGCATAAATATGATTCAAATGAGCATATTATATAGAATAATGAACTAAAGTAGATTTCATTAATATGTAATGGCACATTAGGTGCTTTGCCAACCAGAAGTACTCTGTTTGGTTTTAATACAAATAATACCAAAATTTTAAGGCATGTATTTTATAATTTCTTAGTAAATTTCTCTCATGAAAAGAAGTTATCTTTCAAAAGATGGTGTGTCACTCCTCTGCATAAAGTTGTTTAATCACTCTGGAATTTTCAAAATAAAGTTTAAATGCTTCAACCTGATACATTAGGGTTCTCCAGAGAAATAGAATAAATGCATGCACACATATATATTATATACACAATATATTATATATATACACACACACACTATGTTTGTACATACACACACACGAAATGAAATTTATTATGAGGAGTGGCTCATGCAATTATGGAAGCTAAGTCCCAATGTCTGCAGTGGGCAAGCCGAAGGCCCAGGAGATCTCGTGGTGTAATTCCTGAGTCCAAAGGCCTGAGAACCAATAGAGCCAAGGGGTAGTCCTGCTGGCAGGCTTGAAACCAGGAAGAATGAAAGTTTCAGTTTGAATCCGAAGGCAGGCAAAAACCAATGTTCAAGTACCAGGAAGGCAGTCAGGCAGGAGGAGTTCCCTCTTACTCTCAGAGGAATGAGGCTTTTTGTTCTATTCAGGATGTAAACTGATTAGGTGAGGCCCTTCCCCACTAGGGGGGGCAATCTGCTTCACTCAGCCAATTTACTCATTTATTGCATTTACTCATTCAAATGTTAATCTCATCCGCAAACACCCCCCTCACAGACACACCCAGAATCACATTTAACCAAATGTTTAGGTACCCTGTGGCCCAGCCATATTGACCCATAAAATTAACCAGCATAGCTGGCATGGAAGGTCCTTTATTGTGTAGCCAGAATACATCAGGTTAGCTTCAGTTTCTCATATAACTCCTCCCTTTGGCCATCCACAGCTAGTTTTATTTCTTTCAAAGCATCTTGACGGTTCACATCCACATGTTTCCATGGATGTTTTCTCCTCTGCTTGAATGTGATCACCCTTGTTTTTGAGTTTGAGTTCCCCAAGAAGCAGATCCTGAAACAAGGTTTCAAACAGAAGTAATTCTGGGGGGAGGTGATCCCGAAAACACCAGTAGGGAAGTAGGGGAGCGAGACAGGGCAGGGAGGGAAGGCAGTAAGGTTCAGCTGTAAGCCAGTTACCACCGGCCAGCCAGGGCTCAATCCCAATGGGAAGAGGGAGACTTAGGGAGATGGTGCAGAACATGCTTCTGAATTAGGCCACCTGAGCAGCAAGGGAGCTGGGGTACTTATATCCTGTCAGTCATTTCTGAAAGCCGACCCCTGAAGGGTGTGTATCCCCTGGTATTTCTTGAGAAGGTTCCAGCAACCAGAGAAAGCTCTCAGGCAAAGAGACCCAGGAGCTGGTGGCTGAAAGTCAGGCTGGCATGCACCGAAGTGTCCAGGAACAAGGGGATGTAGGTAGGGAACCTACATCTCCTAAGCATCTACTCCAGCCTTTCTTTCCCCCTAGCTAACTTCAACTCACTCTTTACGACTCAACCGAAGCCTCTTTTCTTCTGGAAATCCTTCTTAGACCTTCTCTCTGTCTTAGCGGCCTCTTGCCTGTTTCCCAATAGAACCTCTGTTTCCCTCCATCAGAGAATCTGTTACTTCTTGCTCTGACCGTTGCTTTACTTTCCTGAATGACATACTTTGTGAGCTTTTTGAGGAAAGGGATTGTTAATCTATGTCTTTAAGACCTAGCATCGTTTTTGCACATGGTAGCACTCAATAGATGGTTAAGTAGTAAAAGGAGTGCTAATAATGACATCATAATAGCAATAATCACCGTTTATTGCACATTCATTCTGTGTAAGCACTTAACATATATTACCAACCCTAGGACGCTAGTAACTTCATTATCCCTTATAGTTCAGATGAAAAAACTGAGGTGTAGGTTCTATGTTATGTAGGAGCCAAAAGAAAACTTCCCCTTCACCCTCTCTGAAGGTTCATTGAAAATCAACTGATAAAAGGCAGATTAATAAGAGAAATGACACACAAAATTATTTTAACATGCCTAAGCGTGGTGGGAATCACATTAGAATGATTACCCAATAACCCAATGTGTACAGAAGCTTATATATTCTTCTTCATAGGGGAGAGAAAGGATGGAGAAAGTAGACAATTTTTTAAAGGGCAATAAATGATTACTGGGGGAAATGAATGGACACAGGAGACAGAAATTAATCTGTAAATGATTCTCTTGGGAATTTGAATGAGCCCAAGAGGCAGACACTATCTTATGAAAAGTATGTTCAGGTGTGGTTGCATTCCTCAGTATTTTCTGCAATAGATGATACTATTTCAGGGAGGAGGCGGAAAGCATTGTGTCCTTCTTGGTAGGTCCGGTTTCAAGGTAGATAAGGGGAACTTCAGTGAAAAGCCTCAGCCTGTGCTTTGGAAGAAACAGGATTGACAGGAGTTGGGGGTGAAGGTAAGAGAGGACTTGGTGCTGCTTCTTTAGTTCAGCCAAATTTCGGAGTGAAATATTCTTGTTTTCTTTTTGTACAAGATTGTGTAATTGTATGTGGCTTAGCATGGAAGTAAACCCAGAGTCCAGATCCTGGATAGACTTTTAAGCAGTATATACATAAATCAGTGCATGAATGACATGAATGAATGGAATGGATGAATGAAAACACCAAGTCTGATCCTTCAACACACCAGAGTCATTCTGGGGATGATGTCATCAGGACAGTCTATAAAGTTCAAATATCAGCTCCAATGTCTTGTTTTCCAAGAGGCCTTCCCAATAGCCTAACTGGAAGCATCAGTCCCTTGTCTGGCACTGACTACTCTATCGTATGTTGGGATTTATCCGCATGTTTTAATTTCCTACTTATTGACAAGATTCTAGACAGCTGCTTATGTGTCTGTTCACCTCGGTGTTTTCTACAGACACAAACACAAAGCGTTGCACACAATAGGCTACCAATGAGTATTTGCCAGATGAACAAATGGAAATGTGGATGACAAGCAAAGGGATCTTTATTCATCTTTTATTTTTTCACAGAAACTTTGAAGAGTCTTTTTCATCCCTCTCTGAGACTTCAGAGAATCTGTTGTCATAGAGATTTTAGATAGTTCTGGAAAATAAAATTCTGTTTAAATCTATTAAGTTTAGGGAAGAATCTGTGAAGAGTTTACTTAGTAACATTTTGATAATCATTTCGTTAGAAAATTATATTTCTGAGAAATTGATAGTCTTCCTTCCAAAATTGCATTTGTAGAATGAATAAAATAAATAAGTTATATAGAAAATCACCAATGCTTTGAATATATTTGGATGTTTACTTTTTTAGAAAGCTTATTTCTTTAAAAGCCAACAAGAATTACCTTTCTCAAACCTCAACTTACAGGCATTTTCCATTTCCTCTGAGTGCTAGAGTTTTAATATTTATCAATATTCAACATATTAAATAAATTTGGCTAAGAGATGACTAAATTGTAAAGTAAATATCTAGGAGGAAGTTACAAATTTTCACTGACTTCTCGTTATTTACAAAGCATAATATAGATCAAAGGTGTCCTAATATGTATGAGATACATAGGAAATAATAAAAATTTAATTCAGTTGAAGTTTCTTTGTTGATTCTAGCATATAAAATAAAAGGCATTAAGTGCCAGGGAATACAAAGGAACATAAGGCACGGTCTCCATCTTCATAGAATTTATGATCTGGAGCTGAACACGTGGAAGACAGGTACATTAACAAGTAACTAGACTGTGGAATGTTATGGTAATAGCAGCTAATATTTAGCACTTAATGACGTTACAGTAGCTATCTTAGTATTTTACACGGCATTATCTCATTTAATCCATGTAACAACTCTGTATAGCAGGCATTATTATTATCCCACTCTACAGCTGATGAACTTGAGCCTCAGGAAGATTAGGTAACTTCCCCAAGATCACACGTCTTGGGAATGCGTAGGTAGAGGGGCCGGTCTGCACATCTAAGCGCACAGGTCCTTAAAGTTCATACTCAGAAGGCAGTAAAAATAAGATACATCAAAGAAAACGTGATTCATCCACACTTGGATCAAGCAGGTGGTGTGGCACCTAAGCTTGAACTTGAGGTCAGTAGAGATGGAGAAGGGCATTGCTAGCATTGCCTCAGGGAGGGGAGGCTGAAGGGGACTCTGAGAGAATAGTTAAGAGTCAAGTGCTGCCATCCGTGTAGGTAGTGGCATGCATGCGACAGAGGAGGGGAAAGTGAGAAAATTGGTTGGAACCAGGTACCGTTGGCCTTGAATGTTACCAGGAAGAGTCTAGACTTTTCTCATTAGGCAGAGGGCAGTCACTGAAACTTTGTGAACCAGATCAGAGCAGTATTTTAAGATTGATTTGGCAGCCACATGTAAAAGGAATAGGAGTCAGGAGGGGAAAGAGAGAAGCATTTAGAAAACTACTAAAATAGCCAAGGCAAGTGGCACTGGGAGTGTGATTTTGGATTACAATAATGTGGGGAGAGAGGTGCAAACGTAGAAACACGACAGGATTTGGCACTGACTGATGGTTTAGTCCATTCCTACTGCTGTAACAAAGTATAACAGACTGGGTGGCTTACAAACAACAGACATTTCTTTCTCACAGTTCTGGAGGTTGGAAGTCCAAAATCAAGGCTGTGGCAAATTGCCTGTCTGGTGAGGCTCACCTCCTCATAGACAGAATCTTCTCCCTGTGTCCTCACGCAGCAGGAAGGGTGAGGGGGTCTCTCTTGGGTCTCTTTTGTAACAGCACTAATCGCATTCATGAGGGCTCCACCCTCAGGCACTAATCACCTCCCAACGGCCCCACCTCCTCATACCATCGCCTCGGGGTTAGGATTTCAACATATAAATTTTGGAGGGGACACAGACATTCAAACCATAGCACCGGATATGGGGAGCTTCCAAGGAGAGGAATGACAATGTGTCAAAAGCTCAAAAGAGCAAGCGTGTCATTGTAGTGCAGAGGAATCACATGCCCTTGTCCAGTTAAAAAGAGTGTATACTGGGAGATGAGGGGAGTTAAATGGAAATAGTACAACTGGTGGGGTCTCTTGAAAGCATATGATTAAAAGTTTAGATTAATATATGTAGCAAAGCAGCACTTTTCGTGGTGCAGGGCAGGGATTTTACATGTGTTGGCCTACAACTAAATAACGACATCCACGTTTCTCAGCTACTTGAGGGAACCATGCATACCTTTAACAAACATAGAAAATGTGGCATTTAAAGTCTGTGATTTTTAAGTTTGAGGAATTGAAATGACTGAAGTGCCCATACATAACTTGTATAAGCAAAGCAAATTATTGCATACATGGTTTGTTATAAATATATAATAATCTTTTAAAAAGGAAACATAAATCCCAGATGTTCTATTATGCTCTAATGTGTATACTATTTTCCTAATTCAGAATGATAATGTAAGACAACAGAAATGCATGCTTTAATAGTCTCTTTTCTACTAAGATTATTTTTCTTTTCTTTGATTTTTCTTATTCAATATGGAGAATTCTGGTGTTTCTCACTTTCATGTGAGTCTTTCTCTTTTATTGTTTTTTAATAGATGATAATAATGAAGAAGAAGACATTGAAATGAAGGAAGATTCAGGTATTTTATTATTAATAATTTATTGCTTAGGGTAAGCAGGGATCATTTTGTTGTTTATGTACACCTTATTTTTTTCCAAAGAAAGACAAAATAAGGTTAATAAAACAGAAGTATATGCTCGATGTTGTAAAATAAGGAAGTAGAGGTGCTACCTCTTAAAGGTAATACAATTACTATATGTAAACAGTAGATTTGACTTTGAGCTTCCTGACAGCTAAGGTAAAAATGGAACATGATGTTGTAGTTAGTTAACAGAGTTGTATAACAACTCATCCCCAAAACTTAGTGGCTTGAAATAACCACTTATTAATGCTCATATAATCTGTGGGTCAGGAATTCAGACAGAGTACAGCAGCGGTAACTTAGTCATCCTATTTCACAAGGTCTGGGGTTTAGCAGGAAAGCTCAACATCTGGCGGCAGGAAACATCTGAAGATTCACTCACTTGTCTGGCTGGTAGTTGGTCCTGGCTGTCAGCTGAAACCATAAATGGGCAATTTTTTGATACATTTGTACATGACCTCTTTATATGACCTGGGCTTCCTCAAAACATGGTGGCCAGTTTCCAAATGAGTTTCTCTTGAGAGAGTGAGTGAGCCTGGGAGAAGCTACACCCTGTTTAAGAACCAGCTTAGATGTTCCATAGCATCACTTCCACCTAACTCTGCTGTTGGGAACAGTCACAAGCTCACCCAGATTTAGAGGACAATGAAAATGGACTCATTCTTCTTGATGGAGAGAAAGTGTGCAGAGCATGTAAGATCTAAAATATTGCGTGTCCGTCTTTAGAAAATGTACTTCTCACATATGTTATTCTCATGGTCAGAAATTAAGATGCATGCCCACTCCTCAAAAAATCCCACTGTTTATGAGGGAAAGGTAGTGGGTGAAAACGTGAGTTCTGGCCCAAGGCAGCCACTCAATACGTCCTTAATAGTGCATGAATCTAAAGACCTGAATTCAATTCTAGCTCTGCCAATTATTGACCTTGGGCAAGTGTCTTTTTCAATAAGCGTCAATTTATACTTCAAGGGGCAATAATTTTTACCATGTAGTTTCATTTGGGGGATTAAATGAGATACCTCACCTGAAATGTTGCACACAGTACTTGGATCATAGTAAACATTCATTATATCATTGCTTTTTTTCTCTCTCTGATTCTAACAGATACTGGAAAAATATAGCACTTAATTCTATGGTTCAGAGCTCCATGGTCTCCATTTCAGCCATCACACTGCTCTAGCCATGATATGGGGCCAGGTTTCAAAATTAAAATAGGTGTCTCAGAGGTCCTAATTTTGTGTTACCTCTCATTTCATGCCAAACTCCCTACAAACCACTGACAACCTCAGTCGGAGCAGCTCCATTAACAGTGAGCTCTTTAAATTGTGTTGCAACTGATCTCCTTAGGGGAGGTTTGGTTGAAATGGTCTTTCTCCTTGTTAAGTTAAATCTCTATCCTTCCTCTGACCACCCACTGTCTTCATAGAGAAATAATACCAGTTCCTTTTCTTCATAAAAATTCATTGGAACAATGATTGTAGCTTCTCTCTACTCTTCTCCAATCTGAACATGTCTGATTCCTAAGGTGCCCTTAGTCTTCCCAAATGCAGTGGATTCAGAGGACACGAGATGTAGAGGAAAGTTGTAAAAGTCAGGAATGAAGGAAGTGGAAGACGAAACTGTAGCAGCCACCATCGGTGCATTTCTCATGTTCCCTTAGGTGCTCACTATTGTCTTACGATTCCAACAGCTTTCCAAGGAAAGTTATTATGACTCTCAGACTTCTTGGTCCTGGAAGCAAATTCAAAGTACCAGGGATTTAAGTTCTCTGGAGCAGGCCTCAACCAATGATGAGCAAGAGTTGGTTGATCAATGTGTAGGACACATCTGAGTCATGTTCTATTTCAGTGCTATCCAAAAAACATAATGTGAGCCTCAAACATGAGCCTCATGTATACTTTCAGATTTTCTAGTAACCACATTGGAAAAAGGAAAAAGAAACAAGCGAAACCAATTTTAATAGTTTATGTAAGATAATAATCCAAAATATTTTCATTTCAACCTATAATCAATGTAAAATTATGTTTTTTAAATCCTTTTTCCATACTAAGTCTTTGAAATTGGTATGTGTAATATTTTACAGATACATCTCAATTCAGACTAGCAAATTTCCACTACTTATTAGCAATATATGCCTAGTGGCTACTGTCTTGGACAACATGATTCTCTACCATTACCCAGAAGTCCCCAAGAGAATGAAGTCCTGGTTGCCCACAGTGGAACTTACTCATTAACAACATCCAGTCTTGGCAGCCTTTCTTTTCCTGTCTCACTTCCTACTCCCCTTCTGGTGCATCCTGGGATAATCTCTCAAATTATTTAAAACTCAAACCTTTGTCTCAGTGTTTGCTTCTGAGAGAATCTGATCTAAGATGAGGACTCTGCTTGCCTTTTGTAAATATAAAGCCCAAGGTAAAATTCTAATTAAAATTTAAATTCCTATACCCATGTAGAATGTCTTATTTTTAAAAAGAACCACATTAAAAAAAGACTTTAAATGATCACCCAGTCTTGAATTAACTTCTGCACATTTAATGTTTGACTTGCCATTTTCATTTATCCTGCTCACATGAAGTGCCCTTGGAATATCCTTCGCCCATAAGGGGCACTGCCCTCTCAGCCAGCCAGTATAAGGACCTTATCTTGCCATGGATCATTTGCCTAAGTGCCATAAGTACACATTTCTAGACTTCTTAATGAGATTTAGCTAGCTATCCAAACCACTGAGTGATTTTAAGGAAATCATTATTAGTGCTAACGCCAAGTCCACAAGGGTTGGAGTCAGCATTTGAGGTTTGGCGGCATTAATTGGATCATCATTTCTGATTTTAGTTCCACCAGGTTTCCTGGGAGTTTTGTCTCCAGCAGCTGGATGCAGCTGTTCAAATCACACTCAATGGCCCAAGGATGCTAAGCCACTCAGGCAGAAGGGGCTTGGGAAGCTACTCTCTGTTTCCTAATATCTGAGCGCTGAAATCATGGGGAATTTTTATGCTAAATGGTTCCATGGTATGCCAGCTGCCTCACCAGACATTAGTGTGCAAGCTGGCTTCGTTCAGATCTCACACTCGAGTGTTGTTCTCCAAGATGAGTCTGAACTAGCCTTCCGAGAACCAGGAACTGCTGACGTCCCTGGCCCTACATCACCTCTTCTTCTCATACAAATAGAAAAGCTGGAGGGACTTTTAAGAGTGCAGTTGACACGAGTGAAGGGCTACTTGAGTGAATCAACCTGCCAGTGAATGCTAGTGAGCGCTGGTGAACGACAGCTAAAACCAGTGGTGTGCTGGTAAATTGACTCTCTAGGTAGGGGGAGCCCAGATGTAGAGTCAGCAGTTTTCTGTGATGTCAACGACATTGACCATGGTCGTTTTCAAGCTACCAAACATGAGGTCAGTGAACATGTGAGCTGGGGAGACATGGTACAATGAGTGGGTGTGAGCTGGCTCAAGTCATCCCCAGCGCAGCTCTGCTGAGCCAGACTTTAATCGGGCCTGCACTTTGTGCCAATCACTCAACATGCATGAACTCATCTAATACATACAGCAACTCTGAGGCAGGGACTGTTATTATCCAGGCTTAAGAGGGATTAGTTCCTTGTTTAAATAGTAAAGCCAGAATTTGAATCCAGGCTTGCCTGACCCAAAGGCTGATAACTTAATTTTCTTGCTCCTTGTCTCTAAACTTTTATAGTAAGTAGTGGCAAGAGTGTCTCAGATGGTGTCAGACTAGGTCTTCCTCAAGGTGAGGCTCTGCCTTCATGGGAAGTGGAAGAAGCAGACTGGCTTAAATGCCTAGAATTCTTTTTTAAGTCCTTTAATCGTCTTTAATCCTGGCATGGCAAATGTTTCCCCTGTCCTTTCATTTCTGTGATTATGCACTGTTGGAATTAGCTCCACTCTGAGCCAGCAGAAAATCAGCAATCACCTATGGCCACTCAGCCACATCAGAGCTGGGTGCACAGCTGAGTTCCTCAGGAGGCAAAGCCATGCTCAGGGCAAAGCTCCAGGTTTCCTCCCTCTACCAGAAACAGAAGCAACCTAGCAAACATGATTCATTGTCAAGGAGAAGCACGGGGGTGCTTTCTAGAAGAGACGGGAACCACCCTCTCTTTAGCTCCCTCACACGAAAAGGGAGAGTTGTTTCTCCCAAGCCACAAGTAGAAAACTGAACACAAAGGCCATTATGTATCAGTGCCTTTCATTTGAATGTCCCAACACTTTACCCAAAGGTGTCATGAGATGAAAGAATACTATGTCATAGATGATTGTTCATAATTAATATGTATCCATTCACACTGACTACCCAAGGAGTGCCCTACAACTGTTTCAGAAATGAGATATTAGTACTTTTGGGGTGGTTAAATGTCTCAAAATGGACAAAGAGATGTCTTTTTAAATTGTACCCACTCCCCAGGAATTTCCATTGAGGTGGGAAATGAAGACTTAGGAATTTAATTCACAAAAACTCACTTTCAAGAAATGCTGGTTTAAAGTTGAATTTCCAGCATTGGAAACCCTCCTCTTGTTCCCAGCTGCAGAGGACACATTTCAGGGGCTTGGAAAGGGTTAGAGTCTTCTCCCAGTGAGGCTGCAAATGTCGCTCTGCCCATTTTATGTAGCCTTTTGAGCCTAGTATTTGCACTCAGTGAGCTGTTCCAAGCATCTCATTTCTGTTTTTGCTGAACCCATTCCAAAGGTCAAAATCCATCTCACACCTGGTGACAGAAGTTTGGGGGAGTTGCTAATGTAGTCATTGGCAAGATTTTTCACCCTGGCCGTGGTAATGACCTTAGACATGACTGACTTGCAACCACAGAAAGCCTGGTGCCCAAAGCTTTGCAGTCTATAATGCCAAAGTTTTTAATAGCACATCTATCAAACACGGGTTCTTTTTCTTTTGTTGTTCTGTTCCTTTTTTTTAATAAAGAGGAAATGAGGAGTGAGTCGCCATAGCTCTGTAGTGTAATTTTAGAATCTTGGCATGAGGCAACAGCTGCTAAGAGAGTGAGAATTAGGCATGGGCCCCATTGTATTTTGGCCTTAAAGAAAGGCCTGGGGGAAGTGAAAATAAAATAGAATTTGAAATGAAATTCTCAAGGCACTACTAAGCACCAGGGATACAAAAGGGATTAGGAAAGACAAGTGCTCTTTTCTCATGGAATTTACATTCCTGGAGGTTGGCGTGGAGAGGGGTCATACGATAAAGAAATACACGAGAAAGCAAGATAATTTCAAGATACAAGGGGTGTGTTTGAGGGAGATTTCCTCTGTGGTGACTCTTTAGATTAGGTGGTCAGGGAGGGCCTTTGTTCGAGCTGAATTTGATCTGAGATTCAGAGGTGAGTGGGTGGCAGACATATGAATGTATGTGTTGGGAGGTGGGGAGACAAGAGCAGGGGCAAAGGTCCTGGGGCAGGAACCTGCCTAGCAATGACTGAGGATCACAAAGGGAGCTGATAAACCCACAGCCAAAGAGTGAGTGGGAAATAAGGCTAGAGCAGCAGGTAGGGCCTGGATGGCATGTTGTGCTAGGCCGTAGAATTGGATCTGGATCTCATCCTAAATAATGGTTTTTAAACAGGCGAGCAATATGATCCGGTGTATGTTTTAGAAGATCACATTGGCTGCTGTGTGCAGAATAGATCACGGGGAGTAAAGAGTAGAAGCAGGGAGACTAGAAGGCTAGAAGTTAGAATTTGGAAGGTTGGTTACTGTAGTAACCAGGAAGAAATGCTGCTGGTCTGGGCTAGTGGGGTAATTATAAAAATTGAGCACATCAGATGAATATGGGATATATTTTAGGGCAAAGCTGATAGGACTTATGATTTCTTAGGACAAGTAACTTAAGAGAAATATTGAGGATGACATCTCAATTTTTGGTTTAAATTTCTGGGTATTATAGTAATACTGTTTCTCAAGATGTGTAATACTATGGAGAGAACGGGTTAGCAGACATCGAGTAGAGGGTTCTGGCTGGTATTAAGTTTGAAATGCTTAATGGGATCATTTAAAGAAATTTGAAATTTACTGATTGGGGCTGAGTGAGGGGAAGCTATTAGCGCATAGTTAATTCCCAGTCCTGAAGGGACAATGGGCAACTACAGAACCCAAGAGACTTAGAGGACCACGTGGAGAAGGCCAACTGATAGGGGCTGTAAGCTTAGATTGAGGGGCACAACTAGCCCATGAAGACTAGCAGGTGCCTGGGAACTAAATACTCTGGGCTCCCCATTGGCTGAATCTAACAGGAAGCCAGAGAACCAGGAAGTTCACTGGTACAGTCCGTAGAGCCCAGTGTCCCAGAGTATAGTGGGGGATGGTAAAGGCTGGAAAGCTGATCTAGAGGGGCAAACAGAAGACAAGTCCCAAACCCACAATATGCCATGTAGGCAGTTGAAGTCATAAGCTTTAAGCTCAGGGCTAGCTATATAAATTAATGCCTGAAAAAGTATACTACATAAGAAAGGAATGAATTTAGACACTTTTTAAAAACCGTCTTCACAATTTGATTTATTAGCCCCCTTGGATAGACTCAGAGGGGCAATGGGAAAAATGGGAAGCACAGTAATTTAATTGAGGACATAGAGAAGTTGTTTAGGATCTCGATGACTAAAGAAGTTTGTTAAACAGAAGCAAGATAATTTCTAGACTCATCCCAGCCTCCATTTATCTAGCCCACTTTGAGGACTAAGTAAGATGAAACTGCACAGTCACGACTATTGATTAATCCATGAAGTTCAAAATCAAACTTTCTTAGGGAAAAAAATTAACAGGGTTCCCTTATGGAGGATTTTTGAGTTAAAAAAGAAAGAACTTGCGTAAGATGTATGTTTATATGAATCATTAATGATGTCTACAAAAATGTTTTAGCTTAAGCCTTAAGTGTAAGTGTTTGTAGGTTGGAGAATCACAGGTCCTTGCCAAAATTTAGCTCAGCCTTGATGACAGATGAATCTGAAATTAAGATTCAGTGTCTGTGTGGGTTTACTAAGAAGAAAACAGTTTTAAACTTCAACATAATTTTGAACCCTACTGGTAAATATTAAAATAAGAATGTATTAAATTTTTGTACTTCCAGAGGGATTAGAGCCAAAAGGCCTCTCTCCACCCCACAAGAAGAGCAAAGCAAAGAAGCCGGAAAGTTCAAAAGACTCTAGCGAAGGTAAGTCCTGTCTCTCCTTCCTTCAGAAAATTATGCCATGAAAAGAAAAAACATTTATTTAATTTATAAATTATGTGTATGCTCTCATGTTCAGATAATTCCTAAGGGTTAAAATATCACAGAGCAGTTCTTTTATCTCTTTCTAATATGTTTGAAGATGAAAAATCAGATTCAGGTTTATTTCATTAAGGTAAAAACCAAATTTAAAAAATCCATTTTGTCAGTGTGATGCATTTTCCATTTCTGTAAACTGAAAAATTGTCGCTTGTGCCTACAAGTTATGCGTTCTGAAACCATGTAAAAGGTGAAGGTCGAGATCTGCGTGTGATGACCTGACCAGCGCTGTACCTATTGGCTTTTTGAGATCATTTGTTTTTCTGATGAACACATTTTGAGTCTTTCCAGATTCAAACCTCAACAGTGGATGCTAGAAATGGCTACTGTCTTTAGCATTTTTTTACATTTTCTAGACTGCAATGTGTTTTTGCATTTTTGCATTGAATGGGAAAGTCCAATGGGGCTCTGTTTTATGAACAAATGACACTGTCTCTCTTTACAACTCTAGTACATTCAAATTTTCTTTCAAAGTGTAGAGGAGATATTTTTTTTCAAGTGAACCTCAAACCTAAGAGTATGTGTAAACCTCTAGAAGGGAACGTATTTATGCTTTCTACTCTCTTGCCTGGAGCCCCGCTTCCTCCACTGTGAAATGAAGAGTATAAAAACACTGATGGTGTCAGTTTGGGTCTTGAAGGAAAAAGATGCCAAGATGGAAGTAAAAGTGTAGGAAATTTACAGGGGCAAGCCTGTGATGCATACAGGGCAGAGGAACAGGAGGGAGAGCAGGTGAAAGGAGGGAAGGAAGGAAGGAGGCTTGGCTAGGAAGCGCCTCAGTCTGCAGTGCAGTCTGAGCAAGGCTGGAGGGGGTCGGCACCAGGACTGCCCCTTGGAGGAGTCCTGCGTTGGGCAGGAATGGCTGGCCTCTAGTGTCTCTCGCCCTCCGTGCTCAGGCACTGGCTGCAAGCAGCTTGGGGAGAAAGTGACCTCGGCAGGAATGCAATGCCACAGGGGACGCCAAACGTGTGGCATCTGGCTGCTGTCAGCTAACGTCTCTGCTAGCAGCAGGTTCTGTCTTGAAAAGAGACCTGGAGCAGCGCACCTCCATGACTGCCCAGCATCTGTGTGAGTGTTGGGGTTCCAGGTGATAAGTACTGATACTGTCCTCGCCTTCCTGGGAGCTCAGAACAATTGAGAAGACAAAGCCGTAAGAAAGGTGGAAATCAAAACATTAACATTATTGCTAATGTGGTTTAGGCCAGAGCATCTGGTTGCTCTGCCCCTAGACAGGCTTCCTCATGCCGCATTTCACTGCTGAATATGAAAGATTTAACCTCTGTCCCCTCGTAAGCAAGTGCAGATGTCCTCAGCCGCCTGGACAGAGGCGGCCCTGGTGAGCTTATTATATGAAGAGCAGACCAGGACATGCCTTCGGTGTGGGCCGGTGGATCTGAGATGCAAGATGGGGCTGTTTCCTTCTCCCAGGCTCGCTGTGAGGAGAGGTAGAGAGAAGGTCACGGCCGTAGATGTCACCCCTTTTCTGGACAAGGAGCGAGGGATGAACATTTCCGAAAGTGCCCAGTGCAGGTCTGGCATCCCGTCAGCGATGGCTGTTACTGTCATTGCTACCATAACCAGGACCATGACAGGGTGTGCACTGTCCTCATTCATTGAAAGGTGCTTGAAAGTTTAGAATTATTCAGAGAGGGACACTTAGAACCAGGGAGGAGACCAGCAGCAGTAACTGCCCCTAGAAGGGAAGGTTTGTTAGTATCTAACTGGGAGAGTAGCCAGGACTTCCATCTCCTACTGTATCTCGGTCATTTCATGGACAGTCTATTAAGGCTGTTCTTGGTAAATGAGTTAGGGGCAAAGCAACAATTGGCTTTTCCCTCACCCAATGGTTCCATCGGATGCATGACCTCCTTCAAAGGTTGTTTTCCAGAGCTCGGGTCTGTTGTTTCTGAGCCTCATGTAATGGGTAATAAACTGTAGCAGTTCTGTCACCTCTAATTAAGAAGGGAATTCTTCCAGGTTACTCTTTCCAATGTGTGAAAGCTTCTTTTACTTCCTAAATAAGTTGATTTGTTTTGGAACATTATTTCTTAATCCCATCATGATTTAATAATATGGCTTCACCTCCTTCAGATATGTGGTCTGACAATCTGCTCTGAGTCATAAAGATGAAAATATGATAACTGTGGATTTGTTACCAGGGACATTCTGTCTGTGGCACCATATTGAAATGTAAATGTTAGTCACCCTCCAGAAACATGGGAATGATTCTTAAGACAGCCTCAAAGACAGGTAAAATAGTACAAATTTCTGGGGACAGAGCAAGAAAGGGAGCACGTGCTGGCAGGCAGTGGTGGGTGCTTCCGTGATATGGCCTTTACTATTTATCAGTGTTTCTATTTTGACAAAATAATCTATGTGCCTGAATTCATATCTGAACATACACTATTGCGTATGTTCCATTTCCTGTCACGATATAGAGAGTTACAATCATTGTTTCCTACCACATATACAAATGGAATATTGTATCTCTGGGAAAGGGGTGCATCGTAAGATGAATCATAAGCCTTCTCTCTAAATCTTCCTGTAAGTATAGAGTTATCAATTCTTTTCTAGCTTGGTCATCTCTCTCATATGTTTTTTTTAGGAAGAGAAGTTTCTGGTATTTATATTTATAGATCACTCAGCTTCACGCCCCATCTCTTGGCTCCGTCTCACTTCTCTCCTCCCTGAGGGCTCCCTGCCCCCCTCCGCACGATCACAGGTCCTACCGCGTCCCTCTGCTTACCTTGTAACACGCATTCTCAGAAAGGGTCGTAGAAAATAGACTCACCTACATTTTCCAGCATCTATAACCATAACAACTGTATTTAGATGCAGAAGAAGAATTTCAAGAACATATGGTCAAATATTCTTATTCTACAGAATTTTTTTAAAAGTACAAACTGCAAATGGTTCTTTAACTTGCCCAAGCCCATACAGTTTGTTAATGTCACGATCTCTTCTTCTTCTCCTTTTTTTTTTTTCCTAAAAACAACACAGCTTCTGTAATCCTTTCCCTTTCTCTTTTCTGGAAATTAGAACTAGTTTTTTGAAGAACAAAATGTTGCCAACATTATAGCCTTGATTGAAGCATTATTGCTTTAGTAAATATTTTGCTGAAGTATTAAACATCAAAATTAAAAATCAATTTCTAAATGTATGTATTTGCATGTTTTACGCTGTGGACTTTTGGATATGGAATTTTGTTTTTATTATTTTGGTTGAAATTTCATGAACTGCAGTATGGTTTGATTTGACACATTGCAACACCACAACAATAGTGAAATTACTATTAATTTCAGGCTCGTGATTGATTGTCTGGTATCTGATATAAATTGTAATGCTATATCTGTAAACCAGCAAGACATAGACAGAATGGTTGGAAAGAAGCGTGGTTGATACCAGTTGCATTAATTCCAGCTCCCAGTAATTTAGACCAGTTTTGTTCTTACCAAAAAACTTGAAAGAATATCATTATAGAAAACTTTGCACATTGAATAAAGCATACTTTTCTCACACTTCCTCCTCTATCCTCCACAAGTAAATCCTTTTGAAGTTCCTCTAACAAAAGTCTCTCTGGCTTTATTTGTCTGAAAATGTTATTATTTTGCTTTTTTCCTTTAAAGGTAGTATTGGTGGATAAAAATTCAGGGTTGATGGCTATTTTCTTGCAACACTTTGAAGATATTTTCCGACAATCTTATCAATTCTGCAATTGTTGAGAATTATCTCTCAGACTAACTGTTGGTTCTTTTTAGCTTATCTGTCTTTTCTTTCTATCTGTTCTGACAATCTACTCTCTATCTTTTGTATTCTGCAGTTTCACTATGATATGCCTAAGTATGAATGTCTTTTTATTTTTCCTTCTTAGGATTTCCTTTGCTTCTTGGATCTGGGAATGGGCATCTTTGATTAATTCTGAAAAATTCTCACATGTTGCCTCACCAAAAATTAAAATTACTTGTCTACTACTTTCTGGTTTTTCTTTTAGTGTCATTCCTTATTTTTAAACCATTTTACATTTTTTTCTGTGTCTCTTCTCTCTCTGTTGCCTTCTGGTTAATTTTTTTAAGTCTGTCATTAAATTTGCTGATTTTCTTTGGGTAGATGCCCAGTAATGGGATTGCTGGATCAAGTGGTAGTTCTATTTGCAGCTCTTTGAGGTACCTCCAGATTGCTTTCCACAGAGGTTGCACTAGTTTGCAGTCCCAGCACCAGTGTGGGAGTGTTCCTATCTCTCTGCATCCATACCATTTATTGTTTTGGGGCTTTTTGTTAAAGGCCATTCTCACTGTAGTTAAGTGATATCTCATTGTGGTTTTGATTTGCATTTTCCTGATGATTAAAAATGTTGAGCATTTTTTCATGTTTGGTGGCCATTAGGCTTTGTTCTTTTCATATCTGTGTAATCTGATGTTTAACACCACTGAATTTCTAATTTCAATCATTATAGTTTTCCTTTTTTTATAGGTTTTATGTGGTTGCTTTTCAAATACACATAGTCATCCTTTTATTTAACACTTAAAATATTTGTAATCTGCATCTGAAATTTCAATATCTCTAGTTGATGTAAGTCTGATTCTGCAGTTTATTGACTCTTCAAACTCATGTTTATAGTTATTTCCTTGTGTATTTTGTCTTTCTGGTAGTCATGTTCCTTGGATTTTTATTTATGGGTACTTTTTGAAGTTTGTTTTAGAGCTCATTTGGTTTTCTGAGATATGTAAAGATACCACCTTAGGAATACTTTAAACTACATATTTAGCTTAGAGTTTTTAGTTTTAGTTTGTTTGCTAATGGTCCTTAAGCCCATATTAGCACATGTATAAGATTAGGAAATCTCAATGGGAATTTTTTTCTTTCTTTTTTTTCTCTCTAGCTAATGCTAAAAATGACATAGGCAGATTTCTCACTATATTCATGACCCAAGCACTGGCCTGTTTATGCCTCATATGTGTGGCTTATTCAAATCAAGCTCTAGCTAGTGGTTCTCCAAGAGGTTTCTTGAATCTGCATCCATCAGCATCACCTGGGAACTTGTTAGAAATACAAATTTTATGGCCCCATTCCAGACCTAAAGCTGAAGTGGGACCCAGTAATCTATGTTATTAAAACATCTTCATCTGAAGGTGCATGCTCAAATCTGAGAACCACTCTTCTCGAGTCTAGACCATCTGGGATTGGAAGATGCCTCAAAGCGAACACTGATTTCAGTGCTTGCTTATAACTCTTGATTCAGACTCTTCTACCATTTCTGGTTTCTAAGGATTTCCCATACAAAAGCACCAGCTTAGCTATGTATTTGAGAATCAGATACATAAATACATGCATACATATAGATAGATAGCACCTACCTACAAATATACATATATGTGCATTCATACATACATGCATAATACATAGTATGAAAATATATATATCAAATTGACCTCAGTAATTAGAGGAGTAAAGAAGGACCACAATCAGGTTTTGGAGAGTTTAACATTCTTCTTTCTAAATTTATGTGTAATTGAATATATACACATATGAATCCTTTTATATTTGTAAAACAAAAATATATTTTCATTAAAAAAAAAACTAAACAGACTATGCTGCTAAGTTCAGTGGCATGTTTAGAGCAGTAATTTTCTCCAGACATATATCTCCAAAACCTTCAGTGGCTTTTGGTAATGAATGGCATTTTTCCATCATTTTTACAGAAAGCACAAGCACTTTGACTCTTGCTTTGCAATTGCCTTTACATAGAATATTCAGTAAGCATATATGGAATGCTCATTCTTCAAGAAACTGAGACCTTGCAATTCTAAATCAAGCAGCCCTATATTGCACTTTAAAATATTAATGATCTCTTTTGTCAGATGAAATTATATGTGGAAACATTTTGGAAACTGGAAAGCACTATATCAGTTTGAAAGCTCTAATGATAGTATTAAAGTTATTATTATTATTTTTACTAAAATAAATTTTTCTGAATGCAGGAACCATTTGTGGAATGTATCTCATATTTCCTGAGAGGCAGATTTTTCTCTCTGCCCTATTATTTTCTCTGCATATTAAAGTATCGTGTGACATGCTGTTTTGTGAGTGGCTGGACAGAAGGGACATTCTATCTTTCAGAATGCCATGCAGCAGTTCATGCATTATATTCATATGCGTGATCTTTAATTTAATTTTTTTGACAAGTGCAGTGAAGGGTAAAATCAGGCAGTCATAATTTTGACTTTGCTATCACTCAAATGAGCTTAGTGATTGACCAGGTTTAAACAAAATCACAGGAATGAAGAAAAGCAGCTTTCACATGAAGAAAAGCTTTGTTTTATCCTCTAGACCTTAAAATACCAGGAGTTTAAGGAAAATGTAAATTTCCATGGTGAAAAATCAGAACATAAGAAATGTCTGTGCTACCATCTTTCCTTAATTATACTCCTGATACTCTCTTTAATTCTGGGCCATTCTGAGCTATCCCCCAGCCAAAAAATTGGTAGAAGGACCCAGCAGTGTGTTTCATTTGTACTGGTGCTTTCTACCTTTACCCATTAAATAAAGCCATGGTTATAACCAGAGTCCTGTTTCAGAGTCAGCTCTAGGAATTTCAGTGAGACATAGAGAATACAAGTCTTGAGGCATTTTCCATAGTGAGAAGAGCTGAACCTACCTGGGCAGAGTAACTACAGGTCCTCTTTGCCCAGGAACAATTCCGGTTTATGCCTGTTGTCACTGGCATTTATTGCAATGTTCCCTTTCACTTTTGGAGGTGACCAGGTAGAGTAGGAGAGTCCACATAGATTATCACCCATAGAGAAAGAGTCCGGTATTCGTATGGACAGAACTCTCAGTTGTCCAAGTTCTGCTTCCTTCTTGCACAGTTTTTATAACGTAAGACTCAGTTTCTTCCTACATTAAATGGAAGGAAAAACATACCTTGAGGGAAATTTAAACAAGATGGTTTAGTGGAAATCACGTGGCACATTCACTGGACAGAGAGCTAGTAAATTAAAGAGTATCGAATTTGAAACATGAGGAGCTCCCTCCCCCAAAAAACTCCCCAACTTTTTTTATTAGTGCATGACATTGCTTTTAATATGAACAAAATAATTTTACAAATAAAGATTTAATAATGCACTAACGAAATCTCACATCTCGCTAGGTTTCTTTCTCTTCTCCCTCTCCCCTTTAGGTTCACTCAACACCCTTTGTGCCTCCTCCCTACCCTGACTGCAATAGTTCCTGTCCCCAACGGACTTTCACCTAGTCTTGCCTTCTCTTTTCTTATTTTCAAGTCAAGCTTTCCAAGAAACTGCAGAAGGTCCCTAACTTAATGACGAGTAGATGATTCGACTTACGATTTTTTGACTTTACTGTAGTGTAAAAGCAATAGGCACTAAGTAGAAAGCATACTTTGAATTTTGATCTTTTCCTGGGCTATCAATGTGATACTCTCCTGTGATTCTGGGCAGTAGCAATGAGCTGCAGGTGCCAGTGTGGCACACGATTGCAAAGGCATCAACTGGTACCATACTGCACAGTGGACTGTGTTGCCAGTGTTTTTTGGATAGTGTGTTTTGTGTTTTCACCCTCCATCATGTCTATAAAATGCCCATCTATGCCAGTTAGGTGTATTAAATGGATTTTTGATTTACAGTATTTTCAATTTATGATGGGTTTTTCAGTAAGTTAATTTCATTGTAAGTTGAAGAGTGTCTGTAGTCTATCCCCAGTATTTATACAACCACATACCTCAATCATTTCTCAACTCTGCTAACATCCTCTAAAACTTCATGGAAGGCACCAAGTTAGGTCAGGGGCATATGGGAGGAGGTGGTCTCTATTGCAGGCCATCAGTTCGGACCTTGCCACTAAAACATACATTGTTAAGCTTCTATGATCCCTTGAGATCTGTTGACTCTCTGCTAATTTTTATAAGATACCGAGAACAAGAATCTCTCTTCTGAGGCTGGGTCTTATTTTTACTGCCTGTGGTTTTGTTCCCCTCAATGAGTGTTTCTTCAAAATGTGATCAATGGAAACCTGTGGGAGGTGCCCCAAAGCTCTTCAAGGGATCCACAAGGTCAAAATGAATTTCACATGTAGCTGTGCTCACAGGAGTCTTCAATCACATGGAATACAATGTAAATGGGGACCTCTGGAGTTGTGCCAAGTGACAGACTATGGAGACACCCCACAGCATCCTTCCTCCAAACACATCAGCATAGCTGCCTATCACTCAGTTTCTCCAAGCAGTCGCTCCACTTACTTTTGTTAAATTCCTACTATTGACACTGTAAGTGCTGTTCTAGACAGTGAAAACACACACACCCTACTTTTCTTAAGACTTAATTTCTAGGGTATGCGGGGGAGTAGGAGATGGCAGATAAAAAATAAATACATAGTAAGTCGAACAGGAAAATTCTGTATTGTTTATCTATCACTGCCTGAAAATGAATCCTAAAATTTAGCAGCTTAAACCGATAATGAGCATGTATTATCCGAGAGTATCTCTGGGCCAGGAATTTCAGAGAGGCTTATCTTGATGCTTCTGGGTCAGAGTATACCACACTAATGTATGACAGTTTAGGTCATAAAAGACTGGCTTTTTATTCATCTTGCTCTCTCTTGGATCGCTTGCCCTGGGGCAAGGCAGCTCCCATGTCTGAACACACTCTAGCACCCTGTGGAGAGGTCTACATGGCTAGGAACTGAGTTCTCCTACTGATAACTGGCACCAATTTATAAGTCATTTGAGTGAACCACTCTGGAATCAGATTCCTTGTCCCAGACAAGTCTTCTGATGACTACAGACCTAGTTGACATTGTGACAGCAACTTCATGAGAGACCCCAAACCATATGTCATGCAGAAAAATGAATCAGGGGAGGAGACAGAGAATGCCTATATAGGTATAAGCGTGGGTATATCAGAGGGATTAGAGACAGACAGGTTAGATCTCACTGATTACTAAGTTCATATTTGAGAAGACACCTGAAGACCATAAAAGAGTAAGCCAAGAAGCATTCTGAGAAAAGACAGAAAACAGTAGAGGAAGCAATGAGTGCTAAAGCCCTAATGAGAGAGGGGTCTGACCATTATAAGAAAGTAAGTAGGTCCTGGGATAGCAGAAAACTGAGCAAAGGGGAGAGTACATAGGTCACTGGAGGCTGATTTCATACAGTATCAAACCCAGATTTCAGGGCCCCACCCGCAAAGTCTGTGAGTCAGGTTTGGCGGGCCTGAGAATTTACATCTCTAATAATTTTCCAGGTGATGCTGATGCCCTTGGCTGGGGACTGAACTTTGAGGATCACTGCCCAGGGCATTGTGGGCCACTAGAGGAACTTTGGCTTTTTTTCTCAGTGAAATAGAAATGGAGCATTTTAAGCAGAGAAAGGATATGCTCTAACTTATATTTTAAAAGGAATCTTCTGGTTATTGTGTTAAGAATAGACTGTGAGGGGCTAAAGGCAGAAACAGGAAACAGCTTCTTGGAGGAAGAGACACTGGTGGCTTGACCCAAGTAGCGGTGACAGGAAAGAGCGAGAAATTGGTCTGCTTCTGGACATATTTTGAAGGTAAAGGCAACAGAATTCAGAGACACGTTGGGTGTGGCATGTGAGAGAAAGAGAGGAGGCAGGATGAGTCTCTTCATCCTTTCCACAACCACTGAATCTAGAATAGAAGGTGTGCTCTGGTTATATTTATTCAAACATTGTAGGGAAAAAGAATTCTTCACCATTCATACCTCCAGTCATGTCTGTCTGGGTAGCGCCTGCTGACCTCACCCCAGGAAGGCCAGAGTAGCCACCACCCCCACCCCCAGGCCAGATTTCCAACTAAGCATAAGCAAAATTTTCAGGCACAAAGAAAATTCTCATTAATAAATTAAAAAAAAAAGAGTGAACATACAAAAAGATTAATAAGGAAAATAACTGCATGTAAAGATTATTTTAGATGATTTAGATACTATGGATTCCAATATGTTTCTCCCCACAAAAAGGTGTTTTTATTATTGTTGTTCTGTTGGTTTTTAGTCAGCAACTTCCCAGTTAAGAGATGATTGTGGAATTGCTGTCACCTATGATTGTTAAGCCCAGGAAGGAAAGAGGAAAGAAAGGAAGGAAGGAAGGAAGGAAAGAAGAGAGGGATGGAGGTAGTGAGTGGTAGAGAGAAAAGGGAACATACGGTTGCAAAATAATGAAAAGATCACTAAACTAGAAGTTATGACATCTGAATTCTATTTTTATCCCTTAGGTGTATAATTATATCCTTTTCCTAATATCTCTCAGGCTTCCTTTAGATATCAAATGCTGTAATTCTACATAAACATCATATTTGTGAACATTGATTCTTTATGAGCTCTTTCCTTCAAACCCAGTAATTATTTCCACCCTTAATTCATAAGCTCTGAATCATGACTTTTGATAGCCAAGTGGGCCTCTGAGAGCATCTGGGGCAACCGTCTCATTTCACAGATGAGGAAACTTTCTTTTAAAATTCCTCCAAAATTGTCTAGAGGACTCATGAAAAGTGATGCTAAGTTTGCTATTAAAAAACCAAAGGAAAAGATTAGTTTATCAGACCATATACGGTGGACACTTTTATAGTAACTTTTAAAGATATCTCTTTGTAAATCTTCCAGATGTCCATAATTCAGACTATATGTGTTTAACCAGTTATCTATTTTGATTTCCTAAGCTGAGGCTGAAGAATAAACCAGATGCATTTGCATTTGTTTTGTAGAACACTCAAGTCTTCTGGTTCATAGGGCTAAAGCAATAGTGTGATTTTTCCCAATGCTGGCACCATGCCAATCGGACATTTGAGGGCTTGCGATATTAAGTACTAATTTTTTAACGGAGAAAGGTTTTGTTTTGTCTTTAAGGAAAATTATTGCTCCTTGAGCAGTATTGGATTTTCACATTAGGATTTTACAGTTATATTTCAAAATTTTAATTTTCTATTGTAACAAAGTTGTGCTTTCCTACTATACCAGAGAGAGCCTTAAAACTGTCCGCCTACACTAGCATTTCCTGGACTTATGCCACACTCTCCTCATGTCTAGCTCAAGCAAACCTGTTCTCTCCAAACTCTTGTCACTCTGGAGCCATCAGTGGCAGTCTCAGGGAATGATTTCACCTCCAGGGATCGCCCTGCCTGAGGAATGATACACAGAAAACCAGAGTACTGTATTCATCTTGGACAAAAATCCTAGCAAATACATGTGAATTATTTCTCAATTCTCCATCCTGAGAATTCCTTGCTGGCTTCTAAAAATATTTGCTGCTGGCAGAAAGAAAGTAGATACATAGTTTGGGAGGAAAGTTGGGGAGGGGTGGGGAAATTGGCTCTACACTGTGGAGCAAAAATGGGGCGCTTTTGCTGAGAGCTTGAAGAACAGTTGCAAACTGCTACTCTTAGGGGAACTTCTCATTCCCTCTGTCCAAGGCAGCCACTTGTGGTAAATGCTAAAAATGCAGATGCCTGGACCTAGTCCAGCCCTCCACCAAATCAGAAACACATCTTTGGAGCACCATTTCTTTTGTCTCTGTTTTTTATTTTAAACAATCTCAAACTCGTAGCAAATTTGCAAGCCCGGTAACGAGAACCTTTTTTTCCTGAAGCATTTGAGAGTCAGTTGCCAATCTGATGTCCTCAACCCCCAAATATTTCACTAAGCTTTTTCTGCAAACATGGACATTTCTCCTACATAATCACAATGAAAAGATCAACATTAGAATGTGAACATTGATACATTACTACTGTTTAATTTTCAGACCTCATTTAAGTTTGACCAATTTTCCCAATGATGTCCTTTATAACAAAACGATCCAGTTCAAACTTAAATTTTCCGTCTTCATGTGATGTCTCTGTAGTCTCCCCCAGTCTGGAACAGCTCCTTAGGCTTAATTTGACTGTAGTGTTCCTGACATTTCTGAAGATTGCAGGTCAGTAATCTTGTAGAAGGTTTCCAATTTGGGTTTGTTATGCATCGATATCACAGAAGTGATTAATTGTGTTCTTCTCACGATATTCTACAAGCCACCCATGATCTTACTTTGTCCCATTAATGTTCACTAGCTTTGATTGCTCAGTTAAGATGGTGTCAGAGATGGTCCTCAACTATACAACTACTCTTTTCCCTGTAATAATGAGTATCTGTGGGAAGTTAAATTGACACTATGTAAATGTCCCATTTCTCATTAAATCTTCAATTTATTCATTTGTGTACTTACTTATATCATTATTGACTTGTGATGTCCTGTTCTACTCAATGGCTTATAATAACACCCTAGCCCTGGCATCCACTATTTCTTCAATGAATTTGGTTGCTTTTAATGGAGAATAGTATTTAGAAACTAGATCGAGGTTTTAAGTGTATGGATCACAATTTGAGAAATGTTGTCTAAAATAGAATGATCAAGATTATCCTGATTGTTAAATGTGAAGAACCAGCTCAGAAGATCAAGCCTTGATGGCATCCTCCAATGGCCAGAGTGATCTTCCTATAGACCTTCCATGATATCAGTGGCCAAGAGAGCAAACTGCTCCACTTTGGTCAAGCCTTGCAGAGCTCAGCCCAGCAAGGTAACATACGAGGATAAGGGAGAACACCAAAATCTGTTTGAGAATGGGGCTGAATTAACACTTTTTCTAAATGCCAAATTTTGCTTATTCTTGGTATAATGTCAAATTAACAAATGAGTGCAGGGTTAATATACATATGTAGGCATGCCCTTGAATTACCTACTTTTCATTTGTATATATTAAAATACATGTAAGACAAAGGTCATTTCAACACTGAAGGCAAGTTCCCTGTGAGAGTGGACAGTCGTTGTGCTAATTCTCCTCATTGGTCTTTCTGCTGGGTGGACGATTTCCCTGTATTAGCCGTCATAGCTGCCATCTGCTCCTGTGCATACATACAGAGATCTAAAGGGCAGAGGTCAGGAAGAATTTTAGCAAGTCCTGTGTGCTTGGTTGCCTCTATTTGTCTCTCCGGATCACTCTCTAGCAGGCTTTGTGCCCTAGACTCTGCTCCGATTGAAGCGCCACATTGACTGGACTCCCTCACTCTCTTCTTTTGGATTGGTTAACCAAATTCCTTTTCATTATTCTCCTTAAGGAAGCTTTTAAGACATTTTTTTTCTTATTGTCTCTGCCTGACCATGAAATTTTACTACCATAAATATATTGTATATCTCTTTATGCATCATGGCCTTTTGGAGGGCACAGACCATCATAATAGCTAAGTTTTTTTTTTTTATTTTACCCTGCTAAGAACAAATGTTTGCCCCCCATTGGGAAGGCATGAACTAGACCCTGGAAGGTGTTCCCAGGAGGTGGGAGGTTGGGGGAAAAAGCATAGGGGCATTTATTCTCCTCGGGCCTTACCGTGTCACAGAAATGACTATTTTCCTCCATCCCAGGACACAGCCCTTGCAGGCGGCCCTCTCCATCTCCAGCTATTGTTTGGTTTCAGGTAACCACTCCCTCCCTCTTCTCAGGCCCAAGGGTGGCAATGGCTCCTGTCCATTGCCAGCCCTGGACATCTTTACTGTTCTTTATTGGTTACTTTGATTCTACTCATATCTTTTAAAATATTTCCCTATTAAACCTCACTCCCTTTTGAATGTGTCCCTGCTTCCTGCTGCAGTTTGTATATTAAGCCACAGCATCTTAAGCCCTTGCCTTCTTGAAATTTCTCTTTCTTAGCTTTATTAACTAAAATGCTACCAAATCACCCTGACAGTCCGGCTCCCGAATACTTTCACAAGTTAGTGATCTGGAAACTGCCCTTTAGTAAAGGGCCACAAGGTGGTGGGAACTGTGGTAGGGGCCTGAACTCTGCAAAGGCATAGGCATAGTTACGAATATGTATATAACCAACCATTGTCCCCTAGTTTGCTTTTCCTATAATTGCTTACTCCTCAGGAGTCATATAGCTGATGGTCATAAAGATCCCTAGCTGTCTTGAGATACCTTCCAGGCCCTGCATTCCAGTGAACTGGCTGACCCACCCAGAGCAGTGGCCCATACCAAGGAACTGACTCAGTACAAGAAAATAATTTCTATACCTCTATGATCCTATCCCAAACCCAGCCAATCAGCAGACACAATGGCCTAGCCCTTTGCCCACCAAGGTATCTTTTAAAACCCTTTCTCCCAATTCTCAAGGAAACAGATTCAAGAACTTTATCCCATCTCCTCACACAGTGCCTGAGATAGTAAACTCTTTCTCTGCTGTAACACCTGCCTCTTGAACAGTGGGCAGTGAACCTGGTTAGGCTGTAACAATCTTAGCTGGCAAGAGCAGACAATGTCTGTCCCAGCTGCCATGGATGCATAACAAATTACCCTAAACCTAGTTAGCTTAAAAATCACATTTATTTTGCACATACACCTGCAAGCTGGGGTGGGCTCAGCAGAGATAGCTTCTCTGTGCTCCATCAGTTGGCGGAGCTCACATAGGGACCAAGGCCCTTAGCCCCTTAAAGTTTCATGGAAAAATCACTGACATGTGGCAGATAGCTTCATAGGAAAAAGGGGCATACAAATTTTTTAATGCATATACACAGGAGCCTTCAGAATGAGGACTCAACATCCCAGACAGGTACAGAAATTTATAAAGAATGGGGATTTGGATCATGACCAAACAGGTTTTAGTGGCAAGACAGGTTATGATGGGAAGAAGAAAGGAATAGTCTTGACTAGCAAAGGGGTCTTGTTATGTAAATGAAAATTTATGGGTAGCAGCCCTCAGAGAAAACCGAGGATGAATGTTTCTTCTCAGAGCTGTAAAGGTGTCACACTCTTAGTTAATATTTCCTAGATCAGGAAGGACCTGGCTGCATTAATGGAGATTTTCTACAGCTGCAAATTTCTCTCCCTCCCAAAAGACAGCTTTTGCAGACTTTACTTCTGACTGCTGGACTTGTGGCAGTCCTCTCAAAACACGTCAAAGAAATATATTTTGGAATAAAATATTCTGATTTCCTTCACTCAGAAAATGGGAGGTAGAATCATTTAGAGGGGTTTTTCTTTTTAATTCATTTGTCTTAGCTCTTGGCTGGGAAGACTCAAACAACTGAGAGCTTGAACAAGTGGGGCTCCTTGGGGATCTTTCTTGCTTGATATACTCTCTCCATGTGATCTACCGGCATGAGGGGTTTCAGAGCAGTCAGAGCTCCCAAAGTGCTTATCTCAAGAGGAAGACCCAGTTGGAATCTACATTACTTTTGGTGACTTAGCCTCAAAAGTCATTCAGTGTCATTTTGACCACATTCTGTTGATTGTGGTAGTTTATAAGCCCTCCCAGGTTTAAGGGGAGAGAACAAAGACCCTACTTCTTGATGGAAAATGTCACACTGTAAAAAAATGAAACATGGGATGGGATATGGATTAGTGCTACCATTTTTGGAAAACACACTCTGTTCCAGTATCCCTCGTGTAGACAAACAGATGTTAGCTTAATTTTTGAAACCTTGTGGCATGACGTTCAGAAGAAAATACTGGAGACTACAAATGGAAAATAAGCAGAGCTAGGAAGATGTGAGTATGGAAGTCTTGGTATCTATTTTGTCTAATTATGGGGCTCCAAAATCAAGAGTGGGTACAGTCAGGAAAATAAAAATTCGGGATTCCTGTCTATGCTGATTGACCCAGTAAGTCTCTGTCAAATGAAGAATTTAATCTATGTGATCTTGACGGTCTCTTCCAAAACTGCTGGATCTGTGAAAGTTGAAGTTCGGTTATGCCATCATATACTCACCATTTCTGTTTGAAATCATTGTCCCTCAAAATTTGCTGACTCTAAATTATGTTGCTTTTGCTGAGAGGACAGTCATACTCTGCTATGTATGCAGCTCTACTAAATCAAGGGTGAGCTTCAAGTCCTCAGTGGCACCAAGCGTTATTTTAAGAGTTATTCTTCCTTCGTGTATAAAAATTTGCATTTTGAATATGTGCCATCAGAGAAGTAATAGGAAATTGGGGGTTGTATTGCAGCTAAGTAAGAGGATATATGTGTGTGTGTGTGTGTGTGTGTGTGTGTGTGTGTGTGTGTGTGTATACATACATATAAAAGTAGAACTGTTCTTTTTCTCTAAGAGACAGTTTTGATGGTTGATGAGGGCATAAGACTACTAGATCCAAAAGGTGGGAGACATAAAAGAAATGAGAAAAAGAATAAAACACAATCCCAGAATTGTCTATGAATCTCTCTTTGGAAAATATCTTCCTATGCAATGACATACTTAGTAGGTGCTTTCTAATGATGGTCACAACAGACCCCAGCATGGCTGAAGCCCTGAAATAATGAGCACTGTATGTAAGATTGCAAAAAAACAGTCCACGGATTTTTTGTTGATTTTTTTACTTCAGGATATTATGGGGGTAAAAACATTTTGGTTACATGCATTTGCCTTGCCAAGCCAGGGCTACAGGTGTGGCCTTCCCCCATATAGTGCACTCCACTTCCATTAGTTGTGGGTTTACCCCCCACCTGACCAGCACCCAATGAGTACTGTTACCATCTGAGCACTTAGTGTTGATCAGTTAGTACCGATTTTATGGTGAGTACATGTGATGCATATTTTTCCATCCTTGGGATATCTCACTTCAAAGGATGGGCTCAATCTGTACCCAGGAGAACATAAGAGGTGCTAATTCAGCATTATTTTTTGTCATTGGGTATTATTCCATGGTAAACATATACATTGTATTAATCCACTCATGTATTGATGGACACTTGGGTTGTTTCCACATCTTTGCAATTGTGAATTGTGCTGCCATAAACATTCAAGTGCAGATGTCTTTATTATAGAATGTCTTTTTTTTCCTTTAGGTAGATGCCTAGTAGTGAGATTGCTGGATCAAATGGTATTTCTATTTTTAGTTCTTTGAGGTATCTTCAAGTGACTTTCCACAGGGTTGTACTAATTTGCAGTGCACGAGTGTTCCAATCTCTCCATATCTATGCCAGCATTTGCTGGTTAGGGACTTTTTGGTGAAGGCCATTCTCACTGGACTTAGATGGTGTCTCATTGTAGTTTTGATTTACATTTCCCTAATGATTAGAGATGTTGAGCACTTGTGTTTTTTTTTTATTTCAGCATATTATGGGGGTACAGATGTTTAGATTACGTATGTTGTCCTTGCCCCCCACTACTCCCCTAAGTCTGAGTTTCAAATATGTCCATTCTTCCGGTGGTGCGCATTGCACTTTGTGTACACATATATCCGTCCCTTCCTCCCCAACATCCAATAGATATTATTCTTATATGTGCACTTATGTGTTGATCAGTTAATACCAATTTGATGGTGAGTACATGTGGTGCTTGTCTTTCCATTCTTGGGATATCTCACTTAGTAGAATGCGTTCCAGCTCTATCTAGGAGTATACAAGAGGTGCTATATCACCATTGTTTCTTAAAGCTGAATAGTACTCCATGGTATACATATACCACATTTTATTAATCCACTCATGCGTTGATGGACACTTGGGTTGTTTCCACATCTTTGCAATTGTGAATTGTGCTGCTATAAACATTCAGGTGCAGGTGTCTTTCTTATACAGTATCATTTGCTCTTTTGGGTAGATGCCCAGTAATGGGATTGCTGGATCGAATGATACTTCTACTTGTATCTCTTTAAGGTATTTCCATATTGCTTGCCACAGAGGTTGCACTAGTTTGCAATCCCACCAACAGTGCATGAGTGTTCCTATCTCTCTGCATCCATGCCAACATTTATTGTTTTGAGACTTTTTGATAAAGGCCAGTCTCACTGGAGATAAGTGATATCTTATTGTGGTTTTAATTTGCATTTCCCTGATGATTAGAGATGTTGAGCATTTTTTCATATGTTTTTTGGCCATTATTCTCTCTTCTTTTGAAAAGTTTCTGTTCATGTCTTTTTCCCACTTTTTGATAGGGTCATTTGATTTTTTCTTGTTGATTTTCCTGAGTTCTAAGTAGATTCTGGTTATCAGCCCTTTATCGGATTTGTAGCATGCAAAAATTTTCTGCCATTCTGTAGGTTGTCTCTTTGCACTTGTGACAGTTTCTTTGGCTGTGCAGAAGCTTTTAAATTTGATCAGGTCCCATTTATTTATTTTTGTTGTTGCTGTGATTGCCTTTGGGGTCTTCATAAATTCTTTGCCTAGGCCAATGCCTTGAAGAGTATTTCCAACATTTTCCTCTAGAATTCTAATAGTTTCACTCCTTAGGTTTAAATCTGTTACCCAGTGTGAGTTGATTTTTGTGAAAAGTGAAAGGTGAAGCACTTTCCTTTTTGAAACAGAGTATTTTTCATTGAAACAAGCTGGTAAATACTAATAAGTGTATTCTGGTAAAATAAATAATGTAATATATAATAAAATGCTAATTTAAAGCAAGAAAGAAGGAATAGTCAACTTAGCAATATATCTAAGACTCCTTTCTGCTATTCAATTTCTTTTTAACTAAAGTCTTGCAAAACTTTTCCCCTGTGTTTATATCTTCTGATTCAGAAATTTTGATTTAAAGAGTTTCTGTGAGTGCTTGAATTATTGGTGGCACATGGCCTTGAGCACTTTCTCTGGCTCTTTGAGTCTTGGAGACAAGATTTTGTTCCAGGCTTTTGACAATTCTGCTGACGTCTATTACGAAGTCCCCTCATCCTGTTTCCGCAGGCACTGGGTTTCATTAAGTGCTGACTCTGCCATCTCAGGTAATATGACCTTACGTGCACTTTCTATCAGTCCTTTCTTTTGATCACACTGTCCTCAAAATCAAAACAGAGATGGAAAAACCTGTGAGAAATTGCCTCTTGTCTAAGGAAACCTGGATTAAGCTCATGCTTTTCTCCATGTGGCTCAGTGACTCAGATACTGTCCCTAGTCCTACATTGTTGTCTCCTAATCTGATTTCCTCAGACATTGTATGCTGAGAAGGATTTCAATATCGTGTGTTGGATTTCTTCCTTCCTCCAGGAAGCCATCCATAACACTCCCCTCCCCAGTCTCTAATCTGAGTTAGATGCCTTCCTTTTCGCTTCCATCACTCCATTCACACTATAAAGAAATTGCCCTTTTGAAGGTCTATCATCTCTAATAGGCCAGGTTACCTAAAATCAGGAACTATGTTTTATGTTTTATCCCTGGCTCCTAGAACAGTTCCAGTGTATAGAAAACTCTCAACTGAACTCAATTTCATTGAAGCTGACCTGACCAATTATTTCAAACATTTACCAAAATTGCCCTACCTTTCTGCTAAAAGGAACATTGCCTTATTTTTTTAAATAAATACCTTAGAAATCATGGTATATGAATAGCCAACCAGCCACTCAAACCAATGAAATAGTTATTGCTGAATCATAAGGTAGTAGTTTCTCTCTTCTTTACTAGACATCAACTCGTCCCAAGAGTAGGTGGAAGAGGGGCTGGGTTGACCACCCTGAGAGGACAGCAGAGTGAGGCTCTGAGGAAGACGAGGGAACCAGGTTAACACATCACTCTCGTTCCAGATGCCCTGGTTTTATGGTCTTGCATATAGATTAGACTTTTCTTAAGAGGCAGATTTCAAGAGTAGTACAGAAAGCAAATAAACAAGGATGAGGGAACTAAGGAATCAGCTTTTTATCAGGAGAAGGAAAATGCCCTGAAAGTGTCATGACAGTTGTCACAGTGGCCGTAGATGTAGGCTCTGACATCTACAAGAAACGGGAGGTACAGGCTTCTTTTCAAAGCTAGTGGATATTACCATTGTTAGCCGGGCAACTCTCAGCTCAGGCTCCGCATTCACCTTTGCCAGTTCCTTCTCTACTGGGATGAAAACATCAAGAAATATAGATAAATCCTGAGTTCTGGGTCTATTGCCCAAAGCTACTGAGCCTGGGAGCTTCTGAAATGCACTTATTTGGAGACTAAAAATCATTACTCGATCGTCATTATGTTGGTGCCTGCAACTCAGTGGTTCTTTCCCAGACCTCATCTGGGGTAACACGGATTGATCATGTACAATCTGTCAATGTGGATTGAATGGGCCAGACTTAGAATACATGCTTTTATATATATCGGTCCTCATGACAACGCTTTTTTATTTTTTTGCTAAGCATCTTTATCCATTTTACAAATAATGAGCAAGTAGTTAAGATTTGAACCAGTTTTCATCTTATTCTAAAATTTGTGTTCTTCTTACCCACTCATTCTAATATAGACTTGAGATGTTTCTCTTCGACTAAAAACTGGGTATAATTCTAGATTGATTCTGCTGCTATGCAACCAGATCATTTTATAGCAGTTTTATATCATCTTGCATTGCCTTATGATGGCTTGTCCAGGATACTGTTTCAATTGCAGCCCCTTTCTAGCCCTGTTGCTCTACTGGAGGCATGGATGTCTTGACAAAGAAGCCAAGCAAAAAATAAAAACACATGCAAAAATTACAAAGTTAACCAGAAAATGTTTAGTCTATGAACATGTCAAGGAGGATCACTTTTGTAGCCTTTTGTAATTTACGAATATGTTAAATACATGTTCCTTCACATAGCTTGGTGGTCCTGCTGACAGATAAAACAGGCATTAATAATTCTATTTTAAAGATCAATAAAGCAAAGCTCAAAGATTATTAACCAAAAGTGTTAAATTCATGTTTTCAGTAAATATGCATTAAATGCTTAATGTCAAAGTCTCTGCTCTGATGGAGCTTCCATGCTAGTGAGTGGAGGTAGAAAGTAAGGAATGAAACAAACAAATAAGGAAGATTCATATAGCCGTGAGTTGCTTTGAGAGGAATGGGATTTTTGAGCTGAGATCTGAAAGCTCTTAAGGATGCTGAAATCTTGGGGAACGGTGATGACAGCAGAGGAAATAGCAAGTTCAAAGGCCCTGAGAGTGGGCGAGCGGTAATCAGTTTGAGAACGAACAGTGTGTGGGAGCATGGGAGTAGGGTGAGAAGGGGTTGGAGTTGCTATCAAGACAGTTAGGCAGGGTTTGATCCTAAAACCTCCAGAGACCTACGATTTAATGCTACATTTAATAGGCAAAAAGACAACTTTAATCATGGGATCAATAGAATAAGATGAATCATATCGCCCCCAAAGACATCTTCACCATGTCTAGGCTAGGTGCCTAGATCCAATGGAAACGAAAGCTTTTACTTCTGTCCTGAAAAATCTGTTTTGTCTACTAAGGACATTTAAGTGCAAAACTTATTAGGCTCCTGCTGCCCTGGTCTCTTTTTCATTTCTCAAGTGTGCTGGGTATCTTTTCAACTCATTAGTGTTTTACAAAATGCCCGAAATGCAGTTCCTCTCGTGGCCTGGCCAACTCCTGTTCATCTCTTAGGTCTCTGCTTGAACGAGAGTTCTGCAGGGAAGACTTTAGGGCCCTAAACTAGCCTAACTTCCCTGTACTTCTCATACCAGTGTGTGATTTATATAATGTTGCATAATTATCTGTTCAATGTCTGTCTTTCTCAAATAACTGTAAGCTCCCTGTGACAGTTTGTTAAGCTATAGTACTGAGTTATTTAATCAAACTCTAACCTCAGTGTTGCTGTGGAGGTATTTTGCAGATGTGGGTGGCATCTACAACTAGTCAACTTTGACAGCAGGAATGGGCAGCATCCAACCAATGGGGAGGCCTTAAGAACAAAACTGAGGATTCCCAGAGGAAGAAGAAATTTCACCTCGAGACTGAAACATGAGTTCCTACCCAAGTTGCAAGCCTTTCCTGTGGATTTTGATCTTGCCTGCCCTCACACATCAAGTAAGCCAATTCCTTAAAATAAATCTCAATCAAAATCTTTTTCTCTCTTTCTATATATATGTGTACATATATGTACATACAGTCATGCATCACTAAACGGTGGGGATATGTTCTGAGAAGTGCATCATTAGGTGATTTTGTCATCATGTGAACACTTACACAAACCTGATGGTATAGCCTACTACACACCTAGGCTATGTGGCATAGCCTTCTGCTCCTAGGCTATAAAATTCTATAGCATGTGGCTGTACTGAATATTGTAGGCAATTGTAACACAATGGTAAATAATTATGTATCTAAACATATCTGAGCACAAAAAAGCTATAGTAATAAAAACATAATATTATAATTTTATGAGACCACCATTGTGTATGTGGTGTGTCATTGACTAACAAGCTGCATATGGCACATGATAGTGCATATATATATCTCATTGGTTCTGTTTATCCGAGAATTCTAACACGCGACCTAAGATGAGGGACCCAAATTGGTCTTGTTTATCACCATGTGTCCTTCATATTTCTCACAGGGTCTTAACAGAATTGGCATATAATGCACATTTTTAAAAATTAATGAATGATGGAAAGAAGTTTATGGAAACTCTGTATGATACAAGTGTACATTTTCATATTAGTTTAAATTAGACACAAGAAGTCTTGGCATTTGAAGTTCTTTCATGACTGTAATTCATGCAAAATGGCTCCCTCTCAAAAAGGTATGCCAACTCAAAGGATTGGTAACGTTGAGATGGAGCCAGGTTCTTTGAACTTCTCTTTTAATGCCTTTTTTCCCTTTGTTCCCTCTTTTAGATTTAATTTGATTTACTTGCTAATGCTACAGAGGTGTGTAACATTTTAATATTAGACAAAGAATGTCTGCATAAAGCTACAGGTATCATTAAAAAGGCCTTTGAGAATAACATATGCCCAAAGCATATTTATTAGAATATATTTATTTTATAGAAGTTAAAAGTTGTCCATTAGAAAGAAAAAAATAAGCTACAATTACTTACATAATATTGGACCATGTCTTGTTTATATATCATGAGAATTAATGCTATTATTCTCAAGCTGCTGATAGAAATAGAAGAAAATTCATTTGAACACAAATGAAAACTTTAAATTATTTAATAGGTTTCAGTTTGACTTTGGGAGAGCCATAGTTTTTTGACAATACTCTGGAAGGGAGAATTATTCTAATGCAGTGATTCTGGGCTTTGCACAATGATGAATCCATGATTACTTGGGCTGTCACCAAGAACCCGTGCTCCTGAAAATCATTTAGCCAAAGTATGAATTAGTATAATTTATGGTTTTGTTTCTACAACTGGGACAAGGAAAGAATTGATTAAGGGGCAATCTATCTGTCTTGCTCAAGGTCCTGCTGTTTTTTCCCCCTTAAATTAAAATGAAAACCATGGAGAATATTGATTCAAAATCTTCCAAATTCTATTTAATTTCCAACTCCATCTCAGAAACTATGATCATTTTAGAGTTGGAATTGATTGCTCGTTAGCTGTTTTGGAGAGGCTATTTCATTTCTTACTTCTCCTCATTAGCTCTGCTTGATCATCCAGATAAATTGTATTGGTGGAACTGTTTGTACCAGTCTAGCTTGGGCCTTGTTGGACATAAAGTATTTAATGGACACCCTTGGTGTCCCTAACATTGTAATGCATCCACTACAAGGCACACAGAAGAGACATCACAATGTCTGTCTTCAAAAACGTATGCTTTAATTGCATAGCCACATCATATTTAAAAATTAAAATTATGAACGGATAAATGATTGCAGAGTGTGGATTCTAGTCCTTACTTTTTCTTTAAGTAGCTGCATAGCCTTGGGCAGGCCATTGGACCCCTCTGGGTTTTGGTTTATTCATATCATTTCTAGGGCCCCTTTTAGGTTAGTATTATATGATATATTCTTATGGCAACTGTTATAAGGGCCAATATAGGAAGCCCCCTGAGCAAAAAAGGCCACTGTTATTGCAAAAGCTGGCCAAGCACAATTACATCAATGTTAATTGAGCACTTACTGTGTGTAAGGTACTACGTGCATTATGGAGACCATATAAAAATATGCGGATTACATACAATTCCTGCCCTTGAAGAGATCACAGGATAGTCTGTTACAACATCTATTACAGTTGTTGGCATAGAATAGGTACTTAATAAACATTTTTCCATTGACTACATTAAATCATTTAATCATTTCAATAAGCCTGTGAGATGGGAACTCTTGTACACTATTCTAAAAGGGTAATTAACTATGTCATCTACTTCCAGCTAGTTATTGGGAAGTAAAGATTCAAACATAGATTTGAGGTCAGATCTTTAATCCTAACTCCCAGTCTATTATGCATCTTTACAGCACTATCCTGTGACCTCTTCAAGGACAGGAATTCCACATATTTTTTATATGGCCTTCATAATGCATACCATATTATGCAACTGCTCAGTTAACGTTAGTGCAGTTCTGAAAGTAGGGAGATGCAGGAGTGTGGGCAATGGCCAAGAGGGAGGAGGATTAGGAGTCAGTCAATCACGAGGGCGTGGTGGCCTGGTCTGGAATGGTAGCTGTGGAGGTGATTGAAAGGTGCTAGACTCTGAATTTATTTTAACTGAAGAGTCAACAAGATTTCCTGATGGTTTGTAAAAGGGACGTAGAGAAGAGACAAATCAAGGACAATCC